>JASDQU011310780.1:4894-23843 GCA_032191745.1 Picea mariana | reverse complement strand
TGGATATTTATTTATCCTAAGTTCTTGAGGGATGGGGACAGGTCACCAAGTGGCTAAAATTAGTTCTAAAGGTGACAAGTGTCAATTTTAAGGCATGTAATATATATTGTTGGCCTTAGTGTATTTCGGGGGAGAACTCATTCATTTTGGAATGCATTCATTTCTCATGTGCGGAAGGGGTTGAACCATTTGAGAATGGACGATTATTACATTATTTGTAGATAAGAGCTTGTAAGAGGTTTTATATATTGTAACCATAGTTTTGTTGTCGAAGAGGATAGTTGTTAGGCCCGTGAACATTCTCTCTAGGTGAGGTATTTGTTGTTGAAGAGGTGGGTTGTCAAGCCCATGAGCTATTGGACACACCGACCACACTAAGAGGGGGGTTGAATTAGTGTGTGGGATTTTACAAATTTTTCTCACTTCATGTTAGCAACAATTTCAAAACATAATATTACACATCATCATTGTAAGATTGCATGTAACCATTCACCAATGACATACATCAATAATAAAGAGCAATCAATCCATAAGCACAATGAACACAAGAGACACCATATGTATGTGTAATATTTTGTAATATGTTTTACATGTGAATACAATCATGGGGGTTTTATCAGCACCAACTAAAGTAAGGAGCACCAACTCCAAGGAGAGCACAAACTCTCAAGCAAGACTCGGATTGTCGCAAGACTCAACTTGTCGATAGAATGCAATCTATTCAACTAGAATTGATCTAGTAGTAAAACCAGCACAAATACAAGTCAACCAGTTATAGAATATGCTCTAGCTCATAATCAGAGATCTACAACAAATGTTCATCACAAGAATCTTCCCATACAATCAACCAAACACTTCATCAACCTCCCTTCATTCACGATGCCATGCAATCAACAAGTTACCTCAACTTGTATGATTCACCACAAGCTCAATTTTTTGTTTCTGATTCTGAAATTTCTATATGAGGTACTCATGCATGTACTATCATACCTCTGAAAATTTCACACTCTACAAAGCCACAGAAAAAAAGTTATAGCAGAAATACCACGCTGACTTGTTTGAAACATATTTTCAGGATTATTCAGGAACCCTAAATTCCATAGAGAACATCTCTGAAAATATTGTGATTCAATGGATGAAATTTTAACCATATATACTCCGATATATTGTGTCCATCTCCTCCAAATTTCAGGGTCTGAAACTTCCCATAACAAAAGTTATAGCAAATATGGTGGACCCTCCTGAATTATGTCATATTCTAGAGAGCTCACTTGTATAGAATTCCCCGAATGAAATATTTGTTGTATGGATCTGAAAATAGTACACAAAATACTGAAAAATGTACTATAACCAATACATTTGGTCTTACAGAATTTGGATCTGGTATGAATAAGTTATGATGTTTTTACCCAAAACACCCATTTTAGACTAGTTTCGGGACTAGCGACAAACCCTATTTTTCACAGAGTCTAACTCCCAAAATACAATGACCCACAAGCTGAAATTTTTATCACAATTACTTGGATATGGTTTTGCAACGGCTTCCATATTTAGTTGTCTAGATCATTGTAGAAAAAAAGTTATTGCGAAAATAGTGAGATGACCTATAAATAACATACCTTAGAAAGCATCATCAAAAGAATTTATCCTCCCTTGAATTTCGGCCTTCCTTTCTTCACCTTCCCTATGAAATTCTCCTTATATCTCCTCTGGTTACCTTGGTCACTTGTAGATATTCAATATGCTCAAAAAAATGGATACTAATGGGAGACCCTTTCTCTCTTATTTATACTCTCCAAGTAGCTTCCTCCACTTTGTCCACTTAACCAATTTCTCCACTTAGCCACTTTGTCCACTTAACCATTTTTTCACTTAGCCACTTTGTCCACTTAGCCACTTTGTCCACTTAACCAACTTTGTCCACTTAGCCACTTTGTCCACTTAACCACTTTGTCCACTAATAGTAAACTCTCCAATTATAGTTGCAACTAATTTATTTTTAATTGTTTTCTTGTTGTAACCACTTAATCCATGACTAACCACTTTGACTGGTCAACTTCTTCTAGGGGATTCTAGAATAATTTGACTTATTTGACCTTCTATAGGATTCTAGATAACTCATGAGGGTTCTCCAACTTCACATGGTCGTAACTCTCTAATTGTGAGGAGTTATGTGGCGTTCCACATATCATCGGAAATGACATGACATATACTATCCATATGGAATAGTTTCTCCTGCAAATTCACTGATATTCATTATGTTATTCCTTAATCAAACTTGGGTTCCCTAACCACACTGTTGGGATACCTAACCATTTGGACTTCACAAAGGGTCTTCCCATGAGGGATTTTACCATAAGGGGACCACTTTGATAATTTTATCCAAGAGCGTCTTCCCGTGAGGGATTTCACCATAAGGGGACCACTTTGGAGTTTATCCATTTGGTTATTCCTATCAACCATGACAAGACAATAATGACCAACCTTTACATCATCCTATCTATACATCAATCCATGAAAATACATCACTATGACACCACTTGACATCATTGACATCAATTACATCTATGACAACATAGGCCATCAATAAATACATCAATGACACTAAGAAAAAGACATCAACTCTTTGCCATCAATCATTTGACATCAATGACAACATAATGCAACATGAACATTCTCTCCAAGTGAGAGTTTTGCTGGTAATTGTTCCTTGGTGTGCTATGCATTAGTTGTAGGGCTCTAAGACTTCATGTTTGGCTTGTTGCTAGAACCCTGGAAGGGAAGTGGGGTAGTCGAGGGACTGTTGAGAAGAGAAGGGGCACACTTCCTTGGGTGGAACAGTCATGTGGGAAATGAGAGATTGTAGACTAGTTGCAGCAGCGGGCACCTTGGACTGAACAATTATGTTGATTATCAGAACTTAGCATGGCATTAGGAACCCTTTTTCCCTGGTGGAGTTAAGCCCCAACTTAGGGGTGACCTGTTGCTGAAAGTATATGAGCAACAAAGTCTATGGCTAGGAGGAGTGTTTGCATTCTACGCGCAGTTGGTGACTTTTCATAAATGATAAGTGTCCTTTATGTGCTTGTCTTATTTACTGTGTGCTTAATTATCTAAGTTTAATATGGGTTTAATTCTTGTATGTTGTTTCATATAAGTAATTGTTGTTATTCTATATAATGTTGCTTGCACATGTAAGTGTGGTGTGGATATTTATTATTTGTAGTCGTGCATGAGTATGACAATTATTGTTAGTTTTTCCTATTAAGTTAACTTTATGATAATGGTCATGAGTCTCTGAGGTGAGGTTAGAATGGTCATGTGCACCAAGAAATTCGTTGTGTGAACAAGAGGAAATATTCGCTTGTGTGCATAGGGAAGCATTCTACGCACACAAGGAAAACATAATTGGTGTGTGACGCCAGAATGGTTGTGTGAGCAATAGAGATCACATGTTCATAGTGGATTATACACACAGTAATGTTGTGTGATCAGTATGCTTTTGTGCGCAGTTGTATTGTGTTACTTTTGCTGTTATAAATTGTGTCAAAAGAGGAAAATTTGGGTGGCACGACTCAACTTGGAGTCGAGCATGTTACTTCAAGTATTTATGCACATACTAATGTTATAGAGTAGAATTTGTGCACTATATTTTGGAGTAGTGTTGCTTAGTAGTAAGCATGGTAACATTACAAAGATGGTATCAGAGCGTGGTACCCATCTAGGAGGTTGGGTACATGACATTGTGGTATCAGAGCATATCGGGAATGGGGATGTTACATTATGGTATCAAAGCAGTTTGGTAATGGGGATGTTCCACTACTTAATGGAGATCATTGAGTTGAGAGATTAGTTGGTTTCCATAGGGGTGAAAATTGAAGAAGAGGATATGGTACCCATTTCTTTGAATGGGTTTTCTCTAATGGAATCCCTTTATCTAGGGTATTTGTGTTTGTGATAATATGCCCTCATTTGAAAATCTTTTGGATGACTTTGTGTAGGAAGAGACTAAGGTTATAATGTAGTTCAATGAAGGAATATGAAGTAGAATACATTTCCCTCATCAAGAGTATGAGGAAGGGAGGAAAGAAAAGAGCACCCATGAATGGAAATAAATCTAAGTCTTCTACCCAAGGTTAGAAGGAATTACGTCATTTGAAATGTTTCAGGTGTCATTAAAAAGGACATTAGGATAGACAATGTCTAGAGAAAAAGAAAGGGAAGGAAGAGTAATATAAATAGATTGCATGGAGTGAAAAGGCCATGGTTGAAATGAATGATCTAGCATCCACGTTTGACACTTCCATCTCCATGGTCTCTTCTTTATATACCAACATTGTGTCTAGTGTTGGATGGTATGTGGATGGTGGGGAATCAATACATATGACTTATGATGAAATATTCAATAACTTTTTAGAGAAAGAGAGAATAATGTGAGTGGGGTTGGGTGATAATGCCACTTATCTTGTGAAGGGATTGGGTTCCATCCCTTTCCATATGCCGTTAGGGGATGTTCTTGAGTTGAATGATGTTTTATTTGTCATTGGTTAGATAAAGAACCTTCTTTAAGTTTCTTGTATGAAAAATTTGCATTGTATAATTTATTTTGAATATCAACAATGCACTATCAATGATTATGGTCTAGCAAGTTCGAGGAATTTGGCTAGAGGTGTGCAAGATGGTGACCTTTACAAATTAATCGATGATCTAGTGTCTCTAGCACATGGTTGTGGGAAGATGGGAGAACCTTATAGCTTTGAGGAGGTGTATGGATAAAATGAATGGAGGCATTCCATCATGGAGGAGTATAACTTCATCCTTAAAAATGAAGTTTGGTATATTTTAATGAGATCTATGGGGAAATTAGTGATTGATTCCATATGGTTGTACAAGATCAAACATGTTGTTGATGTGAGTATTGAAAAGTAAAAGGCTAAATTTGTTTCTAGAAGGTTCTCTTAAAAAGGGGGAATTGATTATGATAAGAATTTTTCTCTAGTTGCAAGGTATGCTTTTATTTATACCATTCTTGCATTAGCAACACACTTTGGTTGGAATTTATATCAGTAGATATAAAAGAAAACACTCTTGAATGGTTTGATTGAAGAAAATGTGTATATAAATAAGATAAGATGTTTTGAAGTGTTGATGTGTATGGACGAGATTCCCATGTTTCATTTAAAACATCATCCATTGTTAATCCCTTTAGTTGTGAGGAAGTGATTGAATACTAGGTGTGGGTGGATGCTATGATGGAGGAGGATGATGTTTGGGAGACAATTCTTTAAATTTTAGTAGGATTAGTGATTGATTCCAAGACTGTGATATGCTTGGATTTATACGTTGCAACTACAATTTAGGTATAAAGGGATGTAAAAATTCTCACACAAGAATCTAGTTGCAAAGAAGAAACTAAATTGCTAGGCACAATAACCTAGTTGCTAAGAATAAATAACACTTGCAAGCATGAGACCAAGCAACCTCCAAGGTGAGAGATATGTTTGGGTTTCATTAATATGATCTCTCAAATTCTCTGTTTCCGATCTCTTTCTGGAGAGGTCAATGGTAGATGGTCTTCAACATGCACTCCAACAATTTGAGCTCAAACTAGGTCAATCTCTATAGCTAGAACTTATCCCAGTTACTCATGCACCTATCAGAAATTGTCCCTGAGGGAAGGCTCCATTGGATTGGACCATCATCATCCTCTTGTCTCGTTTGTCTAGGTGTATAGGAAGGAAAACATGGACCAATATAACCAGTGGAGGGGTTCACGAGCTGTCACTTAGTCATAAAAACCATGAATCGTTGATGTGCCCCAATATAAATGTACTATGTCGCAAGGCCACATTACTACCCTGGTTTTCATTTACTGTTAGGTCCTTGCTATCATCCTACTGGTAACTACCATGTTCCTTTCCACCAAAGTCACCTAGGCTTGTTAGAATGTTTCCCTTACTCCTCGTTCCATCCTTTCGGTCTGTCATAGTAATTAAGTTCCCACTCTTTCCAATTTGAAAAAATATCATAGCGGACAATGGAATTTAAACCTTGATTTTTCCCAAAACGTGCCAAATATTCATGAGGGTATGATCTGTTGCATTTTCCTTTATTATGTCGAAGTGTTTATCTCACCTATTATTTATTGTGATGTTGAATACTCTATGCATGCATGAAGGCTTATTCTTCAGGGGCGTCATGCATGGTTACTTCACACCCCTGTGTCTATGTCAAAGATGTCAACATGTTTCTTTGGCCCCTAGCAGGCCGCGACGCTTCTTTATGCAGATCAAGTTTCATGGACCTTTCCATAGAGGATCATTAACAGTCATGGTTGGGACTAGGGGAATCTGCTAGCGACCCCCTCGTGCATTGGTTTCAAGCTCGGACCTACGCTACCCGTCCACTGACACAATGATAATCGAAGGGATGTGAGGGATGAAAATTTGTACTGATGTACCATGCTAGGTTTTCATATGGATCTTCCACGCCTTCATATTCTTCTTAGTTAGCCAACACCTCCCGCAGGAACACATATTTTTGGACATTGATCCCTGGTCTAAATATTTCCTTAATTAACTCCAATACTTCTACCCATTTGATCCAGGTGGAAATTGATGGCCACCCACCTATTCCACTGGCTCAACATACAATTTCCATTTTGGCATTTTTTCTACATTTTTTCAGGTCCCAAACTTTCAGGGCCATTTTGAGGCCCTAAACAACGTTTTTTTAACGTGGCAACACCTAATAGATGATAGAGGTATGTATTGGGCCATTTAGAATGTGTACTCCTTGACTAGACCTTTTTGACGAGGAATCAAGCACCTCAGATGGATATTGTATTCAAAATTTATGCTCTAGGGAAGTTGATGTATCAACTATCCCCATCGGGACCCACAAAACCTTTGGTGTTTCATCTTCTAGGGTTAGGGTTTTGGATGTTTAGGGTTTTCTCATTTATGCTTTATGTTAAAAAGGAATTGGGAGCCTCATTTTAATCATATTCTCGTGAATGTGTGTAGTTGTCACATCTCTTCTCAAAGATAAGCTACCACCATTCTAACAAGTTTATTTCTCTCTGTATTTTCTTTTATAGTCTCCTCATATTTTAGTCTTTAATAGAATTGAGTATTATTGTATCTCTATGTTGTTGTCTTATTTTTGTGTTTCATTTTGTTCCCTCATAAATCTGGATCAATGGTATCAAAGCATTTTTCTGTTTATTTGTGTCTTTGTGCATGTCCCCAATGAGGTCAGGGTATCAGGCATTGGGACTCAAACTGGTCAAACCTTTGGAATATTTTCCTCGCCAACCCCGATGATTTCCCATGGGAGAGGAACAGAGAGATGAGGGAGACACAAATCATATTAAGTTGTTTCTCATGGAAGTCCTCACGAAACAAAGGAATGATATGATGGACCAGTTTTCTCAAATCCTTCGACGGTTTCCTACAAAAACAGAGGCATCTTCGTCAAGTGACCACTTTGGAGGCACCGCCTCCTTTAAGGTACAAGTTGATTTTGATATTCCCATATTTGAAGGTTAGATATATTAAAATGATTTAGAAAAGTGGTTAAATATACTAGAAGGTTATTTCTCTGTCCACAATTTTTCCAATAAGGAAAAATCACCCTTGTGCTCCTTAAGGCGGCCCCCCATGTCAAGCATTGGTGGGAGACTTACTATGATAAAAGATCCATAGAGTCTGAAATATTTGGGGCCATGATCACTTGGGACTCTTTTATGGATTCCATTAAGGAACAATATTACCTTGTTGGAAACTACGACGACTAGTACACGAGATGGACCACAATCTGTCAGGAGAGGGACTAAACATTGTCAGAGTTCACAAATACCTTCCATACCTTGCACACCAAGTTGGGTATCAAAGACTCTAAGTAGTATATGGTTCTAAAATACCATGGGGATTTTCACAATTACATCTAAACAAAATTGTAGTTTCTGGGTATCTCGTCACTAGGAGTCGCTTACCGATATGATGCCAAAATCGAGAAAAAATTTAAGCAGAGGAATAAGCGGGAGTTTGGATTTATGAATGCATCACAACAAAAGTTGGGAAAAGGTAGCCCCAACACATAGAACATGGGACAAATCAAGAATGGACAACTATAGGACAACCAGTCTAAGCCACAAACAAAGAAGGGTAACGGGAAGACAAAGAAAGACATTGGGAAGTGGAGTGAACTCCATAAAATCACCTGGCACAACATTGATGAATGTCACTCGAAGTAGTCATTGGTGGTTGATATGAAAGCCTCAAAGTCATATCTAGGCTCTGACTTTGATTCAGAGCCAGCCAAGGTGAATCAAATCATTGATGAGAACCCAATGCCACAATCGCTACCACCAAGATCCATCCAAACGAACCAGAATAGTTGGAGGAAGGTGATCACCTTTTTCACTCGTAGATGTGGGTGAAGGGTGATCTGCTACATTTTATTGTTGACAGGGGAAGCTAAAAGAACCTCATCTCAGTAGAATTCATGAGGTGATTGGAGTTGTTGACAACACCACATCCACAACCGTACAATATTGGTTGGCTTAGCCAATGACACAGAGGCTTCACCTATTTTGCCAATATCTTATCGCATTCATTCATAAAGGGGGATTTTAAATTGGAAAAGTAAAGTCAATATATTGTAGGTATTGGGGGGGATTTGGTATCTCAAGGAGTTTATAGGTATTAGGGGGTATAAAAGGGGGTATCTAATAAAAATATGGGTTTCTTTTATTGGAATGATGTATTGGGAGGGGGGTTCAAAAAAAGTATTTTGGGATATATTTACCAATATCTAGTGAAATAAGGGGTATTATTTAATATCACAAGTTCACCAAGTGAATACCCTGTGGTCAATGACAAGATCTTTTCATCATCCAACAATATTTCTTTCCCTATGGCATCAAGCCCTTCAAGGATGAGGTATTGTATGATGTTGCCACACTCGAAGTTTGTGATGTTATTTTATGTCATCCATATATGTGAAAATATCATGTTGTATATGATTTTAGACCTCATATTGTCATTGTTATTGTGAACAGACAATTGTAAAGGATCCCAGAGGTAGCTCCACCTACCAAAGTTTCTTTGGTCTCAACTAAGCAATGCAAGAAGGTCATCTATCAGATTGAGAAATTTTTCCTCTTTGTGATTCACTCTCAAAGTGAATGAAAGGTCGCAACCAAATCCATGGTCTTTGAATAGGGCTCCTCTACGCAGACGAAGCAAGGGGAAAAATTCATGCAAGAGTATCAAGGCATGTTCACCTCACTTATCGAGGTGCCTATGCACTGTCAGGTCAAACATTCAATTGAGCTAACTCTTAGAATGCCTTTGCTTAACAGGCTAGTTCATCGGCTCTCTCTCCTGGAAAATGAAAAAATCAAGCATTGGATCCAAGAGTTGCTATAGAAAGGGCACATTCGACCAAGCTCCTCACCCTGTAGAAGCCCAATTGTGCTCACACAGAAGAAAGACGAGACTTGGAGACTTTGTATTGATTAGATAAATTTGAAAAAAGATCACAGTCATGGATCGGTATCCAATTCCATGAATTGATGACCTTCTCAATGAGCTCAAGGGAGCCAAGTACTTTAGTAAGATTGATCTAAAGTCCGGCTACCACCAGGTCCCCCATAGAACAAACTGATGTATGGAAGAGTGTTTTCAAGGATAAATAAGGTATTTTTGAGTGGTCAGTCATGCCCTTTGTCTTGAAAAATTCCCCAACCACCTTCATGAGGTTGATGGATGACATATTGCGGCCCTTCACCAATTCCTTTGTGGTTTTATATCTAGATGACATCCTCATCTTCAATAAGAGTTGGGAAGAACACTTGTAGCACATTCAATAGGTCCTCCACACTCTGCGACAACACACATTATATGCTAACTTAAATAAATGATCCTTCGGCATGAACAATATCTAATACCTCAATTAAATTATAGATGAGCATGGTGTGCATGTCAATCCAACCAAGATCCACGTCATTCGTGACTATCCAGCCCCGACAATACTTATCGAGCTTCGAATCTTCTTAGGCCTTACCAACTTCTATCGTAGATTAATATTGGGGTTCTCACATATCGCATGGGCTCGCAACCAAGTGACCAAGGGTGGTTGTTGTTTGACAACATGGTATCATAGCCTATTTGAAGACTTGCTCCTGTTGTAGACCGAGATCGTGAAGTTGAGTTTCCTCATCTGTGGTTTCTGTCATTTCCATACATTTCTGGGCTAAGAGGACTATTCCATTGCATTTGGAGCCTTCGTTTCAGTTAGGAACACTTTTTTTTCACTCAAAAAGTTTTATGTTTTCCCAAGATACAACCATTTTAGTAAGATCTGGAGGTATAAAACCTGAATACACCCCTTTTAAATTTTTGCAGAGTATTATTTGAGTTTTATTTCATTTTTATATTGTTTGTTTCCAGGTTGATACTCTTTTAGGTATGTGTATGTTCTTTTCTTCGTGCCCTATGCGATCTCGACAAATCAAAAACAAATTGGAAAATGTGCATTTTTTGGGTACGCTAATCGAGATCTAATCCTTGTTGTTATTGAGAAGCGAAATATTTTTCTTCTATAAAAATAGTTTTTTATGAGCACGCTCTCCAAGGCCATCTTCCACAACAACAAAAACACCCCCAATTCTCCTTATAAACAAGACAATATGTCTTTCTAGCTCACTTGGTTAAAGTTTTCCTTATTAAGTAAGAGGTTTTGAGTTCAAGTCTCTTTTTTGTTATTTTTTTTTTAAATGTTCAGGCATCCATTGTAAAGTGTATTTCACTTCAAGTATAAAAGTGAATCACTATAAATAGCTTTAATATTTTATTTTAAAGTTATTTATTTTGCATACAACTTTCTTTTATAAAGTAACTTCATTGTAAAAGTGATCCATGCTTTTTTTTTTATAAAAGTGGGTCAGTTCATAAAACAACTTATTTGTAAAAGTGAGGACATAACTTTCACATCCGAAGTCCATTTTCAGTGCCATTTTCTTAAAACCGCCTAATTTTTCGAGATATTTCCATCCATCTCATCAATTTCAGTTTTTTAAATCCATATTATCTACATATTTAATATGGATTCTTCCAGTGATCTTTCGCTTACCAACACCAACTACCCCCAATGGAAATCCCATATGGATGATTTATTAAGAAGTAAAGGCCTATACCAGATTACCTTGGGAAATGAAAAAGAACCCATTGATGATGAAAATAAATTCAAATGTGCTAATAGGAATGACGAAGCACGTGGATTGATCGGAATGTCCATCTCTCATGATTTAAGGTTCCACCTTCAAGAAATTGATGACCCCGGTGAGGCTTGGGAAAAACTTGAATCTATGTTTGGTAAACACAATATTATTTGAGCACATCAGTTAGAAAATCAAATATTGAATTTAAGTCCAAATTATTTTTCTTGCATTGAAGACTATCTATCTAATTTTAAAACTCTTAGAATTTTATGTGAAGAGTGTACCTTAAAGCTAGAGGAAGAGCGTTGCATCTATATTATTCTTTCTAACATAGGTAGTGCATATTCTTTGTTTGTATCTACCTTTTATGCCATGAGAGAAGCTCTAGGGAAAGCTTATCAAGAACCCACTCTTGAGTCCTTGTGATGCTTTGATTAGAGAGAAAGATAAGCTTGTACAACTTGGAGTGATCAACATTGCAAGTACCTCCAACAAAACCTTAGTCGTCTAGTAGAAAGATAAACCCAAGAATCCCAAGAAGAAACATCCTAGCCACAACAACAAGCAAAAAAGGGTCCCAAACCCACTCAAACAACTTCATCTCCTAATGGTGAAAAAGGAGAAAATTCTAAAAATAAGAAGACTAATGAACATTGCAACTTTTCTAGGAAAGATGGTCATGATGAGTCCAAATTTTTCAAGAAGATGGCAGCTTTAGAAGAAGCGATGAAGAAGCACAACATCAATATTGATTCTACTTTTTCTTATTCTTATTCTCATGAACATGCACTTTCTGCTTCTGGTTTCTCCTTCAATGCAACTTCTACTTCTACTTCTGATGAGTGGCTTATTGATTTTGGAGAATCTTATCATATGGCCAAGGATAAATCCATATTTTCTTCTCTAAATGAATGTAACACCAAGACAATATTTGTTGGTGATGATAGATCTTTTAGTGTTGTAGAATCTGGAATAGTTCAAGTAGATAATGGTCATTTCAATGATGTATCATGTGTTCCATGTATTTCTTGTAGTCTTCTATCAATATATAAAATCACTTATTCAAATGAAGGTAAAACCGTAGATTTTTCACCTCACCAAGTTGTAATCAATGATCTAAAATATCCTAAACATGTTCTTGCAACTGGAATTGCTAATGATATTACCAGGTTGTACAAGTTTGAGAACTTTGGGTCATCATATTTTCCATTAGTTTTTGTTTCTCATAGCGATGACTTGAACAAACTTTGAAATGAGCGGTTTGGTCATCTAAACTATCGCTCATTGCAACAACTATGTAATCAACAGATGGTGACTGGTCTTCCTCTTGTTTCATGCAGCGATAGTGTTTGTGCCGGTTGTGTTCTTGCAAACATCATCAGGACAGTTTTGACAAACATGTCTCTTGGCATGCCTCGAGCCCTTTGCAGCTTGTTCATAGTGACTTGTGTGGTCCACTTTATTTTCCTTCTTTTTCTCGATGCAAGTATTTCTTAAATTTCATTGATAACTTTTCCAGACGTACTTGGGTTTACTTCTTAAAACTTAAGAGCAAATTTTTTGACAAGTTTTTGGCCTACAAGGCCCTTGTAGAAAAATAATCTGGACATCAAATTCAAAGGTTAAGAACAGATAATGGAGATGAATATTTGAACAATAATTTTACAAGTTACTACACTACACGGGGCATCCAAATGCAGCACGCTATTCCATATACAACACAACAAAATGGTGTTGTTGAGAGAAAGAACTGTACATTAAAACAAATGGCTAATTGTATGATCCAATCTAAGGGATTAAATGTAAAGTATTGGGAAAAGGCCATCAACTGTGAAAATTACATATTAAATCACACTCCCACAAAGTGATGCAGACCCCCCTTCTCTCCTAAGGGTTGCGCGACCTCCCGATCTAGGATCGATCAAGAAACTAAGTCTGATTGACTCTTCAGTCCCTCAAGGACCTTCAATAAACTGAATAGGCCCTCTTTCCCTTAAGGCACAAGTTATATGGAACCCGCGAGCTTCTTCTTGATGCTTTTAAAGCCTCAACATATTTAGGCGCTAGCTCTCTTGGTTAAGCCCCTCTCTTTACATGACCAAGGTTGTGAACAATCGACTGCCTAATCAAAAGGCGCGTCGTGATTTCACGTATCGAGCCTTTGCATATGAGTCGCCTCGACTCTCCCGACTTCTAAAATCCTAACAGGAGCCTAGCGCCTGCTATCCCCTCTATCCTCCCTCACCGATGTGCCCCTTCTCTATGACCATGGGATAATCTTTCAAGCGTTTCACAATTTCTCTTTTCGTGACTTCGCATCTCATGAAGTTCGCTTGCTCTTCCTTCTGAAACCTAAATTTATGAGTTCCACTTGTCAAATCAATGGTCCACAATCCCCGCGATCCGATGGTCTAGATCTCCTTTTCGTGTATCGGGACTTCGTTTTTCACGAAGTTGGAAGCTTGATCACTTCTCTCCTCCGATCCCTGACATCCTGAAATTCATGTTTGCCAAATCAATGGCTCACAACTCCTCATGATCTGACGGCTCAGATCACCACTTCACGNCCATTCACCTCCCTTCTCCTGATATACAAACTCCCGATATCTCCCTGGACAATCAATGGTCCACATTTCTCCCTCGATCAACGACTGTGATCAAATCATGATTTCATGATTCGCAAGTTCTTATAACTCTGCCTTTTGACTTCTCTAAGTCCCAAGTCAGCGAAATGTTGATCTCTCACCACATGTCCCCCTTGACAATGAACAGTTCCGATGATTTCGGAACTTCGTAAGTCTGATTCTCATGTACACTTTCAAAGGTTTATCGTTAGTGCACTTTACCTAGATCGGACGACTACAATCCTTTTTGTGCACAGATCAGACGACTGAGATCTTCTCTCCTCTGCACTTGCTCCTTGTTGTCTGGACACTGATCGGTCGATCCACATTTCTCTCCCGAGCTTACACTTTCTTCTAAATTAGAATATTTTTTGAAAGATTCAAAGGTTTCGACCTTTGTCCTTCTTGTGAGTCTGTTTCTTGGATCTCGTTCACACTTCTTGGAAAGTGCTATCCCTCCTGAGCTTGATCTCCTCAAAGATTTTCAATCTCCCAAGAAATTCTTGCTTTTCTGGGAAATTTGTCAGACTCATATCCAAATATTCTTGAAAAGAATTCTTTCCCACCATCCTGGCGTTCCCCTGTTCTTGTCCTTCGACTTCTTTATGGATTCTCTTTGACTCTTCATCGAATTCCATACCTGTGCACTCTTTGCAAAATATCTTTACACAAGATTTGAGTTCTTGCGATGACTATGCACACCTTGCAGTAGTCGCTTTACACTTCTTGCAAAGAAACCTTACGTTTTTCCTCCTGATCTTACGGGTCGAGACAGACTCTGTCAACGCGCTCCTTGCAGTAGATTATTACGCAATATCTAGATTCTTGCGGACGACTGTGCACTCCTTGCAGCAGTCACTTTTCACTTCTTGCAAAGGAAATCTTACACTATTTCTTCTGAGATTTACGAGCTGAAACAGACCCTATCAATGCACTCCTTGTGGACTGTGTGCACACCTTGCACCTACTCACAAAGAAAAGAAATTTAAATTTTATGCAAGCATTTCAAAGCTGCATACACTCATAGCAAGATTCATTCATTCTTGAAAATATTAACGACAATAATAGGGAAATTGTAAACAATATTCAAACCATACATTGGATCAATTTTCCTCTGTTATCTTCATTCAAAATAAAGAAAATGGTTACATTAAAGTTCAAACAACAATCACTGCTCTGATATTCCTACTTGCTCGCAGCTATTGTAAACCTTCTTTAGGGTATACAAAACCTCTCTTTATACAAAAGAAACAAACTAACTGCTACCTAATTGTGGTTACATCGAGACTAAGGTTAAATTCCCAGGTCACACGTGCTCATTCTGTCTACGCGCGTGATCTTTCCTTTTATTGTTTTATATCACCTTCAAAAGATTTGCAGTGTTGGCTATTATTCAAGACTCTAGATTGGTCCTCAGACACTGAGTTGTCCTGCCATGTGTACTTGCTGATGATGCTTCTGCATCATACTCCTCTGGGAAAAAAATCATGGACTCTTGCACCGACATTCCATGCTTCTATATATCAGATTCACTCTCCCAACTGGTATCTTCTATTGGATGTCCCTTCCACTTGACCAGATACTCAAAATAGGTCTTGCTTCGGGTCTTCTTACCAATCCTCTGATCAACGATATTTTCCATCTGTGGTTTTTCTGCTATAGGCATTTGTTTCTCCCACTGAATCTTTTCTTGATCTACTGATCCCTCTATGTCATCCTTCTTGTAAGGATACAGGTCTGAGACATTGAATATGGGTGATATGCCCACACCATCTGGTAGCTCGATCTCATAGGCATTTGCATCAAACTTCCTCAAGATCTTACATGTCCCTATCTTCTTCATCTTTAGCTTGTTATGTGTTCCCCTAGGGAACCTCTCCTTCCTGAGATGTGCTAGAACCTGATCTATTTCAAATTGAAGTTCTATGTGATGTTGAGAAGCTCTTCATTTGTACTCTTGGCTAGAATTATGCAATTGTCCTCTGATCTGGCTATGGAGCTTCTGCATTTCTGCAGTAAAATCTTCTACTCCAGCACTCCTGATCTCACTATATTCCAAGTCTCTCAACTCAGATACTCCCCTGGGTTGCATTCCATACAATATTTGGAACAGGCTCTTCCTAGTGCTCCTGTTTGGTGAGTCGTTGTATGCAAATTCTTCTTGTGGCATAATCTGATCCCACCAATTATGGTGATTGGTGACCAAACTCCTCAATAAGTTTCCCAAAATTTTGTTTACCACCTCAGTCTGTCCATCTATCTAAGGGTGATAAGTTGAGCTGAAGGAAAAATATGTCCCTAACTTCTTCCACAATGTTCTCCAAAAATGACCAACAAATTTCATGTCTCTGTCCAAGATAATGCTTCTAGGAAGGTCGTGAAGTCTCACAACTTCCTTAAAGAAAAGATTCGCAACATGTGTTGCATCACTGGTCTTCTGGCATGGGATAAAGTGTGTCGTCTTTGAAAATCTATCCACGACCACAAATATGGAATCACATCCTCTTTGCGTTCTCAGCAGTCCCAACATAAAATCCATTCTTATTACCTCCCAAGGCCTCTCTAGTATGGGCAATGGTTGATACAATCCAGTGTTCTGTCTATAACCTTTTTCATGTTGGCAGATTCTACATCTGTTCATGAATTTTATCACATCTGTTCTCATACTTGGCCAATAGTATGAACTTCTCAACTGTGCAAATGTCTTATCATGGCCGAAATGTCCAACCAATCCTCCACTATGTTTTTCTTTCAAAAGGTTATCCCTCATTGAGCATTTTTGTATGCACAATTGATTTCCCTTGAACATCAATCCCTCTTGAATCATATACTCTGTCCACTGGCTTCTATCTCTTAGCACATGATTCACACATGCTTCATATGCTTCCTTGAAATCTGGATCATCACTGTACATTTCCTCAAGGTGTTTGAACCCTAAGGTCTTTACCTAAAATTCCTACAGAATCAAACATCTCCTGCTCAATGCATCAACAACTTTGTTAGAATTCCCAGCAATATGTTTTATGACAAAAGTAAAATTCTGCATAAACTCAATCCATTGTGCATGCCTTTGATTCAATTTTTCCTATCTTGTTATGAATTGTAAATTTTGGTTATCTCTATACAAGACACATTCTTGTGGGACAAGGTAATGTCTCCATTTCTTCAGGGCTTTGATTATGGCATAAAAATCCTTTTCATAAGTGGAGTATTTTCTCTTAGTATCATTCACCTTCTCGTTGAAGTAAGAAACAAGTCTATTGTCCTGGCTCAAAACTCCTCCAATTGCAACGCCACTTGCATCACATCTCACCTGAAATGTCTTCTCAAAATTTGGCAAGACCAGAATTGGTCGCTCTGTTATTTTCTCCTTCAGTATATTGAAGCTCTTATCAGCCTCCTCTTTCCATTTAAAATACTTGTGCCTTTTCTTCACTGTATCCATCATTTGTGCACAAATTCCACTGAAATCTCTGATGAACTTCCTATATAAACTCGCTAATCCATGGAAGATTCTTACCTCAAACATGCTCCTGGGTGATGGCCATTCTTTGATTGCTTTCACCTTCTCTGGATCCATCTTTAGTTCATTTGAAGAGATCACAAAACCCAAGTAAATGAGTTATGTCTTCATAAAAGAGGATTTCTTTAGGTTTATCAACAAATTCTCTTGTTGTAGCCTCCTCATCACTAGTGTAAGGTGTCTCAAATTCTCCTCCTTAGTCTTGCTAAAGACCAATATATCATCTAGATACACAACCGCGAACTTGTCATTGAAATCTTTTAGTATTTCATTCATCAACCTCATAAAAGTACTCAAGGCATTGGTTAAGCCAAATGGCATAACAAGCCACTCATACAAACCTTCATTTGTCTTAAAGGTTGTATTCCACTCATCACCTTCCCTCATTCTGATTTGGTGATATCCACTTTTCAAATCTATCTTAGAAAATAAATTTTCTCCACTTAAACAGTCCATCAAATCATCTATTTTTGGAAAAGGGAATCTATACCTGATAGTGATCATGTTGATGGATCTCGAGTCTGTACACATTCTCCATCCTCCATATTTCTTTGGACTCAACACAGTTGGTACTGCGTATGGACTCAAGATCTTTGTGACCAAACCCTTTTCTAACAATTCCTGGACTTGGTTCTTTACCTCCTCATTCTCTCGAGGTGTCAGTCTGTATGCTGCTTTGCTTGGTAGACTTGTTCCTGGTATCAAATCGATATGATGGCCGATACTTCTGATGGGTGGCAAACATTTAGGCATCTTATCCACCACTATGTCAGAAAAACTATCTAACAATTCCTTATCTTCTTCAGGCAAATCATCTATTGAAGTACTAGTAAGGATAACTCTGGTTTTCCTAACCACAACAAATTGCATCTCCTGTTCTTTCTTGACTTCTTTCAGGACTTCCTTCCCGCTCATGAGAAGTATGCTTGTGTTGGCTTCCTCTTTCACTTTATTCTCCTCTATTGGCATCAACATGTGTGTCCTACCATTCTTCTCCAAGGTGTATGTATTCTTCCCCCCATCATGAATGACATTTCTGTCAAACTGCCATGGTATTCCCAACAAAATATGGCATACATCCATGCGAATTACATCACACATAATTTCATCTCTATATCCTCCTTTCTTAAATTCAACCAAGAATTGTTTAGTAACCATTACCTGATGTCCTTTCTGCAACCATGAGACTTTATATGGCTCTGGGTGTGCAGTTGTCTCTAGCTCCAATTTCTCCACCATCTCTGTGGATACTAAGTTATCAGTGCTCTCACTGTCAATGATCACCTTGCATACTATGTCTTTAGTCTTGCAAGTTGTCCTAAATAAATTGTTCCTCTGTACTGGCCTTTTAACTTCCGCCTCTGGTTTTAAGAGAACCTTTCTCATCATTAGGGATGTTCCATCCTCTGCTCCTTCTACTTCAATATTCCCTCTTTGTGCTTCCGAAATCTGAGCTTCTCCTCATTCTTTCTTTTTCTCGGGGCATTCCCAAGACATGTGCCCTATCGTTCCACATGCATAACACCTTATTCCTCCTTTGCCTATTCCTCTAGAAGAGTTTCTTCCACCACCCTG
>JASDQU011310779.1:9049-25152 GCA_032191745.1 Picea mariana | reverse complement strand
ATTCTTTGAGGCTTCACAGCTTATGGATGCAGGTGTGGAGGATGCAGTTTAGACAGGAGGATCAAATATTTATGATCAGAGTGGCACAACGACAACATGATGAGTCCTTTATGTTGATAGCATTGGACCTAGGAATTTTAGGGGTTGACAGTTGGGCATCAGGTACAGATGGGAGAGCGAGTTGTTTCTTTCAATATCTTATTCATATGGAAAAGTGGATTAGTTCCCTGGGTGGTACATTCTATGGAGAGTATATTGAGTCTTCACAGTATCTAGTTTCTCTACTGATAGGTGGCCTTCAGGGATCATCACAATATATGGTTTCTCTACTGAGTCTTCATAGTATTCGGTTGCTTTATTGATATTGTTAACATATTGCATGACAATATTGTGGGAGGTAGGAGCTCCACATATTTCAGATGGATTTGGAATCCAGGGATCATCATTAGTTTTAGTTTGGTTCAGATTGTTGTCCCTATGGGTGTGATGGCATTGCTTGAGGACAAACAATCTTTGGGAAGGGAGGATTTGTCATGTCCCCATTTTTGGATTACCCTATTGGGAAGTGGAAATGACTTTCGTGGCTCATTGGTGAAGAAAAAGGGTTATTAAATGTCACTTAGTTAGGAGTTGTTATGCATTTAAAGTGACATTAAGGAAACAAAGTTACTTTAGATTAGTAAGTTACTTAGCTAGTATTAAAAGTGACTTTTAATATTAAAGTGAAAGTAAAAGGGGAATAAGGGTCACATTCGATTTATTCAAAGAACTCATATTTGATTTAAAGTAAAAAAGGGGAAAATTCTAGAAGGCATGGAGGAAGGATAAAAGGATGGGTAGAGCTTCTCTTTGGGATTAGGATTTGATATCTCATTTTGGAAGTGCTATTGGAGCCATTGTTTCTTTAGGGTTTAGCAAAACCCTTCCACCATTACAGTTTGGTTTCGGTGATACAATATCCACCCTAGCTAGACCAGAGGGGAATCCATCCAAGATTTCCATTAGAGTTTTAGTTTGGTAGGGGGAATCCATCCATGATTTCTATTAGAGCTTCATCTTGGGGTTTGTTTTTGGTTTTGGGTTGTAGTGATCTGCTTGGAGAGGTTGTGGCACTTGGAGGGTTTGATCTCATCTATTGAGGAGGCCACGACATGATTCCAGGTTTTTTTCATGTATTGTGTGTTTTCCATTGATGTATTGTAGCTTCCATAGCACCCTTTGGATCATTGTATTCATATCTTTATTCATAATAAAATACCACATATTGTCTCTTCTATTTCTGGTGTATTTGTATTACATGCAGTATGTTTGAAAAAATGTCTATTAGTAGAATACATGCAAATTGTTTGTGAAAATTTGTCAACCAGGTTAGAGCATCAAGAACACTTATTGCATAGAAGGGCATAATATCACAACACATTCTATTGGGGATATTACAGGAGCAAGAATATTTTCGATGATTGAATTAAGATCAAGTTATCATCAAGTGATGATAAAGGAAGAAGACATCAACAAGACAACATTCAGGACAAGGTACGGGCATTACGAATACACAGTAGTACCATTTGGACTATCAAATACCCCAACAATGTTTATGTGCCTAATGAATGGAGTGTTCAGGGAGTACCTAGACAAGTTTGTATTCATGTTCCTAGATGATATACTTGTCTACTCTAAGTCGGAAGAAGATCGTGAGCAAGATTTAAGATTGTTGTTGCAAGTTCTAAGAGAGCATAAGTTGTATGTTAAGCTAAGTAAGTGTGTCTTTTATCAAAAGAAGATTCACTACTTGGGGCATATCATTTCAGCAGAAGGGATAACAGTGGATCCTGAGAATATAGAGGCCATTAGAGGATGATCGGTGCCAATGAATGTGGCAGAGGTCAGATCATTCATGGGTCTTGCCGGATATTACCAAAGATTCATAAAAGGATTTTCAAAAATTGCAAGTCCAATCACTTCCTTGCAAAATAAGGGAGTGAAATTTGAATGGACTTCCAAGTGTGAAGAAAGATTTCAGCAGCTGAAAGACATATTGGCAAGTGCGCCAATATTGAAGATTGTGAATCTAGATAAAGATTTTGTTGTGTGCACAGATGCATGCAAGGAAGGGCTCGATGGAGTTCTCATTCAAAAGGATCATGTTGTATGCTATGAGTCCAGAAAATTAAAAGAGCATGAGAAGAATTATGCTACGCATGATCTAGTGTTAGCAACAATTGTACATGCATTAAAAATGTGGAGACATTACCTTATGGGGAAGAAATTCGAGCTAAGGACATACAGTTGTGGTCTGAAGCATTTGTTTGGACAACCATCATTAAATACCAGACAAACTAGATGGTTTAATTTATAAGTGAGTATGACTTTGAAATTAATCACATAAAAGGAAAAGAAAATCAAGTGGATGGTGCACTTAGCAAGAGAGCTCATGAAGTTCACATTGCAGCCATCAGCATGTACAGGATTGATCTGAAAGATAAAATTATTGCAGCATCAAATTCAGATCAGCAATATCTCAAAATAAAAGAAACATTACAGCAAGGTAATTGTCAACAAAAATTTAATTATTATGGGCTAAAAGAAGATGGAATTCTCATGTACAAAGGCAAAGTATATGTGTCAAATTCCAATGAGCTGAAAAATGTATTTTTGAAGGAAATGCATAATGTGTCATATGCGGGACACCCAAGATATCAAAAGACAATTGCAACTATGAGAAGCCAATATTTTTGGTCTGGAATGAAGAATGAAGTGGCTAATTACATAGTCAAATGTCTAGAATGTCAGAAAATGAACACTGAGCATAGGCATCCAACAAGGTTGTTACATCCATTGTGCATTCCAGAATGGAAGTGGGAAGTAGTTATGGTTGATTTTATTACAAAGCTGCCCAGAATAGTGAAGCATCATGATTCCATCATGGTGGTGGTGGATAAATTGACCGAGGTAGCGCATTTTATTCCAGTGAAGACTACGCACAAGGAAGAAAATATTGTAGAGATCTATATGAAAGAATTTTCCATGCTACATCGGGTGCCTAAGGCAAGAACTTCAGACATAGTTCCAAAGTTTACTTCAAACTTTTGGAAAGGTTTGTTTAAGGGGTTTGGTAAAAATATAAATCGCAGTACAACATATCACCCAGAGTTCGATGGGAAAACAAAGAGGATTAACATAATAATTGAAGGCATGCTTCGAATGTATGTGATAGACCAATGATCAAAGTGAGAATATTGTATTCATTTAGTTGATATTGCTTACAATAATGGGTATTATGCCTCATTGAAAATGAGTCTATTTGAAGCATTGTGTGACAGAAAGTGTAACACACTAATGAGTTGGGATAATCCAGCAGACAGAGCAGTTGTTGGGCTAGATTTGTTAAAAGAAATGGAAGAGTAGATGGCAAGGATTAAGCAGAATTTAAAGGTTGCCCAAGGTAGGCAGAAAATTTATGCAAACAAGAAAAGAGTGTTTAGATATTTTAAAGTGGGAGAACATGTGTTCTTCTAAGTGAAGGTGAAAATAAGTTCGCTAAGATTAGGAAGTTTGCCAAAGTTGGTAGCAATATATTGTGCATAATGTATTTCATGTGTCATTATTAAAGAAATATGTGCTTGACCCTAACCACATAATTGATTGAAATGTGATCCAGGTGGAGCACGAAGGGGATTTCCGGGTGGAACCAGTACACATCCTGAATCGGAAAGTCAAAGTGTTGCGGAACAAGGCCATAGGGTTGGTAAAGGTTCAATAGACCTGCTACAATCCTGAAGATGCTACATGGGAGAATGAAGAAAACATGCGGGAATAATACTCACAATTTTTTGACAATTTTGAAAAAAACATAATGCAAGACCCCATTTTGAGTAACTAAAGTTCTAGAACCACATCTCAGAGTCCTCGCCAACTACACTGGGGACCCTAATAAAAGAATGGCTCATTTCTTGGGTTAATCATGATAAATGAATGGTACATTACTTGGATTAGCCCTAATAAACAAATGGTGCATTCCTTGGGTGGACAAGTTGAGAGGAACACGATATTTTGGTTGGAATTGTTGTTGGAGTTGTGAAAGTGTAGAATTTTATTTTCTAAGTATTGTGATGTAAACTTGCATATATGTATATCGACATAGTGTGCACCAAGGATGGTGCACAATTGTAAGGGAGGGGGAATGTACCATCCCCACTATAATACACAATTTAATTAATGCTTAATGTAGATATAATATGCGGCAATGACCAAGCGATGTAATATACGAATTGTAATTTTGAATATTAAAAATAAAATGTGATGTCAGCTGCTAAGAGGAAATGGACAGAGATGGGGAATAAATTAATCCACAAGAGAGGGGAGGGTCTAAGAGAATGGTCAAGAGGGGTCCAAGGGGAAATTACCCATGTATATTAATTCAACCCATTTTCCTAAATTTGCTATTGGTATATGAACCTTCTAATTTTTTATTGAGTGTTCCCAAAGCCAATCATTGAATACTTGTAAGAGGGTGGGTGGGAGTGGTCACATCCCATAGTTATTAGAAGCATGGGGGGTTGAGTACAATCATCTTGGGGAAGTGTGTGAGTCAAGAAAGGCAAGCCAAAGGGAGGAAATTCATATGGGTTGGTACAATAGTTTTACACAATCAAGTTTTATGCTCGAGTAATAAGTAGAGAGCAAGAACGAGAGCTTGGAGTTGGAACATTCAAGGAGGGGAAATTCTAGAGCAACTTGGAGAATATTTGAAGCACTTTGGAGATGAATATTGAAGAGCAGTTTGACATGCCTGAAGAGTGAAATTTTGTGTGAGTTGCACTATAACAACAAGTGTTTGTTGTTGTTGCTGGTAGTTTTTCCTGGTAGCAAATATCCCTTGAGTTCTCAGTTGAGAGATTCTTGGCTACCTATGCCAAAGAGACCCTAATAAATGAATGGGATGCCCAAGGGAGTGAGATTAGTGAAGGGGCACATTCCTTGGGTTGGGTAGGTCAAGAGGAAGAGCGTTGGTGGAAAATTAGGATAGTTGTAGGAGAATATCAGTGGGTTGTGGGATTTCTAAACTGTTAGTGGACACTGAGAGACCATCCTCTTTTTTGGATTACTAGCCTCAGCTCGGGCATGGATGGTTGTTGATATTTTGAACAACTAGTCTATGGTTGGGTGGAATGTTCATCCCAAGCAGCTAGTTGCACAACTGATTATAAAATATAAGTGCTTTATTCATTTATGTGTTCTATTTATGAGTTAAACGGTTGTGCATGAAATTTGTATATTTAAGAATGATTTATGTGTTGGTGTGTTGAATTATTAAGTTGCATTCATGTCTATTTTGGTTTGTAGATGCATCAATTTAATGGTAGCAAATAATAGCTAAATCTGATTTTAATTTATAGTTGGAAGCTACATGAATTTAATTAGATAGCAAAAAAAATGTTTTTATGAGTATTATGCATTGTAATGTCCCTCGGTTTATATGAGGGTGGGGGTTGGGGGAAATATAGAGAAAACATATTATATGTTTTCTCTATATTTCCCCCCACCCCCACCCTCATATGGGTTGGGAGACGTTACAACGAGGACTTTGCATTGGATCACACATAGCACGTTCTTGGTCACGTGCAGACCCTCAACCCACCCCCTAGAAATCACCAGTGTCGAAGTAGTTCACATGGTGACCCAAAATAAATTTCACCCATAATTTCCTCAAAAAATATAGAGGCACCTCCATGGTATTGCAAGGAGGTTTATCAAAGACCATGAACCACCTATCCATCCAGTTTTCAACAAATTGTGGGTGGATGCACCAGTCCATACAATGGCATTTCGTGTTGACAGGTGGTTGTACTCTAGTTCGAGGATCAATAAAAGGAGACATCAAATCTTGTTTTGAAATATTCTAGTCTCTAACTTGGTTTCTATCGAGTCCAGTCCTGCAGTACTCAAACATCCTAGCCCTATATTCAAAAACAGTATTTAACTTCCCTTGGGCACTTGCAATGAATGATACAATGGCGTCCAATGAAGTGGCCAAAGACATCTAGCTAGGCTCTCTTGTACCCCTTAATTCATGGACAAGAGATCTCAAAGTGCTCAACCCCTCATCAATTTGTGTGTTTATGTTAGGTGGTTGTGGTGGGTTGGGGTTTTTTGCGCCTTGTTGTGATTGTGTGGGGTTTTCATTGTCTCAAGGTTCCATCTTAATAATATTTGCCACAATTTAATGAGACGTGGCATATAAATCATGTCGTTTTTTTAATTAAAATAGAAAATTACAAAAAATATGCAGATACATAATTTAAGAAATTAAAAAAATAATAAAATAATCATATGCACATGTGTGCATTATTTTGCATTCATAATAGATTTTCATTTGCTATTGTGAACAATGTGACAATTTGACAGATGAAGAATATATGATAGAAGAAAAAATGTTTATGCCATCAAGAAAGATGATGAAATGATACAATTATTTCCATTCAAGGATGAAGACCCTAGAGAAGTGTTTCTAGTGTTTGCAAAGTTCCTAAGCATGGTTAAAAAAATGAAGGAACATTGTGATGTTGTTTAGAGAAGAGTTGAGCGAGGCATACAACACAATGATGTTCTCCTTCTAGACAAAAAATGAAGAGTATTAGTGAAATTTATGAACAAGAAAATAGAAGATAAGGAAGTGCACTTATGACAAAGATATTACAAACAAAAATTTTATTTGAGGAAACTAGAGGAAAGAAAGATTAGAAACAACCCATGAATGTAGAATGTGATGCAATGATGA
Source organism: Picea mariana (assembly GCA_032191745.1). NCBI lineage: Eukaryota > Viridiplantae > Streptophyta > Pinopsida > Pinales > Pinaceae > Picea > Picea mariana. The sequence goes on along the minus strand of JASDQU011310779.1, from coordinate 18,374 downwards.
AGAACCAAACATGGGAGCTTGCGTCGTGTCCTAAATGAATAAATGTTATAGGTTCCAAATGGGTTTATAAGACAAAAATTAATTCAAATGGGATCATAGAGAAATTCAAATAAAAAATGAATACTATTCAAATAATTGTTTATCTTGCTTCAAGTCTTAGTTGGCATATTCATCAAAAATATATTAATAATACATTGTTGAATGGGAATATCCATGAATAAATATATATGGACCAATTCCTTGGTATAGTGGATAAAAAACATCCTCACTTTTTTTACATGTTGAAGAAATCACTTTATGGACTTAAACATGCTTCAAAGGAATGACATAAAAAAAACAGATTTTATTTCCAACAACATGGGTTCAAAAAATGCAAATCAGATCCAAATCTCCATGTAAAGAAAGTTCAAAGAGAGATCCTTCCTACTGTTTTTTATGTAGATGATTTGCTCATTGTTGGTCCAAAATATTGTGTTGATTAAAACTTTGAAATCAAACCTTCAAAGAACATTTGATATACTAATCTAGGCATTTTCTCAATTTGCAAGTTTGTAAACTACATGATGGATTGTTTCTTTCACATTCAAAATATGCAATGGATCTTTTGAAAAAAAAAAAAAATACTTGATTACGAACTTTCTTTTACTCCATTTAATTGTGGATTCAAGCTTACCAAGGAACGTCATTCCAAGAAGGTAGATGCTACATTATATAGGCAACTTGTTGGAAACCTAGTTTATTTAACACCCACTAGATCAAGTATTCTCCTTGTAGTCAATCTAATTTCCATATCTATGCAAGAACCTAGAGAAATTCATTGGTTGGTTGCTAAAAAAATTGCCCTATAGCCATGGTACATCGCACTATGCCATCCATTGTCCTACCAGTCCCAAATTTATTTTGTAGGATACACTAATCTAGATTTGAGTGGGGTGATGTCTATGACATGAAATCCATAGGTGGCTATGCTTTCCATCTTGGATCAATATCTATTAATCCTTTACGTGAAATTCTATAAATACCATATTTTGTGACAATGAAAGTGCGATCTAGGTTGCAAACAATCCAAGTTTTCATGCTAAAATCAAACATGTTGAGATTGATATTCATTTGAGATATTGTCCAAGCTCAAGTTGTCAAATTAGAATGTTGGTGTAGTGCTGAACAAATTGTTGATATTTTTACCAAAAGTATGACTAAAGCTAAATCTTTGAAGCTACCAAGTATGTTGGACATGTTGGAGGTCGATATTAAGGGAGGAATAGATGCAAAATGTCCCCCTCCACTTCTCTTTTTCTTGTAAATTCCCTATAGTTATTTTTAGAGGGGAAATGTTAGTCAATGTAAGAGGCAACTCTCTCTGAAGTTTCTAGATGAGATTTCTCTAGAAGATTAGAAGTTTCTATACGTTATATCCTTTTAGAAGAACTTAATTGAATAAAAGTAAAAAATTACTAGAATGGGAGGAAAAGAAGAGAAATCAAGCATACATGTGTTGAGTTGCACACGGTAGCAAGATCTTGTCTTTGTTTAGTGCTCTACTCCTCCTCTCTATTTTCTCAATGAAAGGAAAAACGTGAGGCACGATCTGTGCAAATGGGCACAAATCGTGCTTGTGGTCCATTAAAAAGGGCACGACATGAACGTGTTCGTGTCAACATGCCTATGTGGCACATTGAGTGGAGGTTCAGGATTTTATGAACCTCTAACATCATGAACGTGTGGTTTCTCCTGCTCACCCCCTTGCCACTTTATCATCCACCAACTTCGTGCACTTACCCCATAGTGAAATTGGGCGTTGGACAATTCCCAAAATATCATGGGATGAAAGAATATGTCGCCTTTGTGACATTAAGAGGGTCGAATACGAAAATTACTTTCTCTTAGAATGTCCTACTTATATCCAAATTGGATCTCAGTTTCAAAAGATTTTTCACAATACCAACTTTCCTAACCTTCTAACTTATAAAAACTATGGTGATCTTGAAACGCTTTTCTCTATATTTTTCAAGCACAAAAATAACATTTTAAAGAAACCTAAGTAATCCCTTACCATTCCTAAGGCCTGATAAACCAATTTTAATCTTATTAGATGTTAATTATCTTCACCATTATCATATAGTATTTTATTAATACTAAATCACATACCCGGTATTAGCAATATTTCCTCCCATGCTTGTATTAATTTATAATATTTCACCTCCGATGATTGTACTAATTTATAATATTTCACCTCGTATATATAATGATTTTATATAGAATTCATATGATTTATCATTTATTACTTGGTACTTTCCTTCTATATATTTAATATTATCTTAATAGTATTCATCGGTATCTTAATGTTATTAATAATATTTTCTACTTGGTATTATATTTATATTGTGTATATTTAATATTTAATATTGATTTACTAGTTAATATTTATATCGATGGTTGAAATATTTATGAATAGCATGTAATATTAAGCTTAGTAAGAAACATTTCAAATTTAGTATAATATTAATTTCATATATATAATTTAAATAAGTTAAATATTTATATATAATTTAAATATTTATATTAATATTAAGTTAAATAATTATTATGAAGTTTTATTTATTTATTTGTTTTGTTTGATAGTGTGTTTGCGAAATGTGGGATTAATTGTTGGTTAAGAAACCGTGATTCAGGGGTATTTAAGTCGTCAAAATTATTTGGGGATCGCACTTAGCTTGGGCCACACCAACCTTTAATTAGCCGATTTTTTAAGGTATCTCCTTTCGACTACAACAACCTTCGACCTTGGATCACCCTACAAACAAAACCCTTCAAAACCAAACACAATAATAAAATTTAACTTAATATAAAACTTTGTTAAGTTAAATAAGTATTTTATTATCATAATCTTAAAATTAATATATGTTTTTGTTCCATTATATCCACTGGATAGTGAAGGGTTTACATTAACTACAATTCAGAACTAGGATATTTTTTTCAACTTGATTCATGATCATCGTAATCCATAATTAGTTATGAGCTATAAGGTTGCATACATTACAATATTAAGGATCACCATAAAGCATTTTACACATATCATTAATTTAGCAAATACATAGTGACTTATAACCGTTTGGATTGTTGAGATTTGATTAATAGTCAAAAGAGGATGGGCAAACAACAACATCAAAATTGCGTTAAGCATAATCTGGTTGAAACTAAAATAATTTAACAAAAACAATTAAATTTAATGGTTTATTTTAAAATTTATTTTAATGTTAAATTTGACAAAATTACATTAAATATAAGCTATTTCAAACTAAAATAATTTAACAAAAATAATCAAATTTAATAGATTATCTTTAAAATTCATTTTGATGTTAAATTTGATAATGGATTATTTTTAAAAATCATTATGATGTCAAATGTAAATGGAAAACATGATCTAATATCATGAAATAAATTGAATGAAAAACGTAAATTTCTACCTTAGCACAATTATATTCAATATCACATTAATCTCATATTTTATTTTATTTTTCTCACACACAAACAATATAAGAAAATTTGCACAAGTGTCATATTGAAACACAATTGCAAAAGCAATACGAGAAAACTTGCATAGATGCCTTATTGAAACACACTTACAGATCTATGTCTTCATTCCACGAAACAAATGGAATCACCACATGTCAACGCCTTCACATACATTCATTCCTTGCATTTCTTTTTATTTACATAACTAGTGTTACACATGCATTCTAGAAACATAAGAAAAGACACCAAGGGTAAAGGGGTGTCTATGTACAAAGCGAATAATATAATATTTTTTCACATGTTATAGGTGTCATTAGCCTTATTTTTTACCATGTTGTAGTTTTCATTAGCCCAATTACAGGCACGTTGAATGCTAGCATTAGTTAATTGCTTATGTGTACTTCATGAAATTGTGGTCTCCACATAAATAACAGTGTATTTCCATATGTCTAATAAATAATATTTAATAAATATCAACACTCCATCCTCGTTTCCATTATTTGTACATTCATTTCATCTTTTCAAATTGATAATGTTCTTTCTACCACGGACTTGGTTGTACTATTCTTGTAGTATTCCCTCAATGGGGTGAAAGTTGGAGCACATGCACCAAATGATGTTAACGCATCTAGTCTCCGCTCTCCTCCTTTCATTCATGTTGATGCTTAATATTAACGGTGCAAGGATGGTGGTGTGTTGTGTTGTGTTGTGTGGGAAACTTAATGAGTGGATTAGATAGGGCACTGAATTGTTTTAATGTCGGTACAAGGAGGATGGAGGTCGTCATCTCAAGCTTAATGGCGCTCTCCATGATCGGAATGGATCACTTATTGGAGATAAGGCATGGTTTTTGTTCTCCTTTGTTTACTTGGGTGTTGTGGATGGTTTCCTCCTCTCTCAAAGAGGCTCTCTTTGCTCGTGGCTTTATGTCTTATTTGTCCTGTATCTCTTGGCCTTCTAATCATCTTCCTTTCTCCATGCTCCTCTAGAGGGGTAAACTGAAGCACAACCTAGCTTACTATAGCTTTGTAGCTCGTTGGCTTTGACCGGGTCTGCCTCCCTCATCAGCTCTGCCTCCTCTCACCGGTCCAATTTTCACGAGTTTTCCTTCTAGGGATTTTCCCTATACAGTTCAGAACAAGGATATGGAAGATAATGATCCAGTTTTTGTTGAAGAGGAATTCCCTCTAGTGCCCCCACTGTCTCCTCCGGACTCCCAATTGATTATGTCTTTAGTTATACAAATTTCTAACTTCAATTCCCCTCGAGAGGAAGGTGTTTCTCCTACCTTGGTCTTGGGGGAATCTGGAAGCTACTCAGTTATGGAAGAGGCTCCTCCTTTAGTGCTAGGCAACATGGTTCTGGAAGCAGCCCGTCCAGAATCCGAGCTCGAACCAGACATGGATACAATGCTTGAGGCACCCCCTTTGTGTGGTTTCTCAGCGGATCAACTATAACTAATTTTCGACCTGCAAAGGGATGTTGCAGATCAACTTCTCCGTCAGGACATCCTTTGTCGTCGGTTGGATGCCTTCTTTGACTCTTTTTCAAGCGAGCCTGTCAAGAGAAGCCCAACCTGTTGTCAGCCTTATGTCTTTGCACCAGCGTGGCCTCACCCCCCAAATGGTGATGGAAAACCTAGTTCCTCCAGTGTATGAAATTTTTCTTGTTTTGTCTCTTTTTGTTCGCAACAGTCATCATTTCAGTTTCAGGCAAGCCCAACATTAGAACAATAGCTTTCATAGTTCTTTTATTTTGCCATATATATACTTTGATGTAAACATGGATGCTTTCTCAAACTTGAAGCCAATTCTAATTTCCATCTATTTAGCAGAACCAACTACAAACCTCGATATATATACTAGTTTTCTAGTTATCTAAGATAATACAATTTTATTTAAAAAAAAAAAAAACTTGATTCTACTACATTAGTATAGTGGCCCACATATTGATAAATTCGATTATAAAAATTGACCAATAATTATAATTGTATTATTACCCATACTCATAATAATTACAAGTGCAAGTGCTCATATCGTTAAGCAAGCATAGTGAATCAAATTGAAAGCTTCTATCGACAAAGATTCCAAAATTAACACCTTGTTATACTAATTATAAGTTCAAGTTCCCATACCATTAGGCAAGCACAATGAATTAGATTGAAATCTTCTATCGACAAAGATCCCAATATTAACACCTTGTTGGTCTCTTGATGGCAGTCTATAATGGGCAACTATAGGTTAAACAAAAGGTCATTGATATACTTTATACATGTGCTTAACTGTGTTCAATGAAAATACAATAATAACTCAATCAATCTCTAACTTTTCTAATACTTCAAAGAACTTTTTCCCGAAGATCTCATCTAGTTAAAGCTTTTCCAGTTTTTCCCATGAGAGCTTCATACAAAAACCTAATTTAAGTATCAATAAAAAAGTATGTAGCATCAATAAGAAACTATATTATTGAGATTGTATTAAGCTTATTTTCAACATACAAAGCAATAATATGATTTCAATTTACAAAAGCATAATTAATGATCAATATATTATAATAGACTTTTTCCAACATAAAATTACTCTTTATATTATATATATATATATAATTGTGTACACATGGCAAAAATACTTTGCCAGAATATATCAACCGCGAACTATTTTTGACGATAGATAAAAACTTGTGTCCAAATCAACTCGCAGGCTGAGGTGAAGTGTGAGCATCCCTATACCAAATTAATATGCAAATTTCCACTAAACAACTTACAAAAGGTGTGACCAAAATTATGTTGATACCATTCTCTACGGTTTTGTAGGCTACTATATGAAAAAGTACAAGCTAATAAAGATTCAGAAATAAAGGAGGACCCTCATTTCCTTCTATCCATTGGTTGTAAGATATTTTCCCCTCTTGCATCTGGATAGATGCCTTCTTTGATAGAAAGTTTGCCTCCATATTGTGTTCCTGATAAATATGAGAGAAACTGATAGTATTGAAAGACTTTGTGAGCTCCTTAATTATATCCTTCCAACCCACTAAGGAAATTACTTGCAGTTTCCCTCTGTTGTTCAACCAATCAATATTTCTAAGTCTTCAAATATTTGTAGGACATCAATATTTAACTAAACTGCCAAGCTAACTGTAGCCCAAACACCTAGTAGTTCTTCCCTAGTGTTGGTACCTGGATCACAGTTGAAAGTCCATTTATAAATGGTTTTGTCATTGAACCTTATCACTCCACCTGCCCCACTCGGAAGTCCATTTGAGAGCGTTGCTCCATCAAACCAGCCAACTGTTGTCATTCCTTGAAGAGGTATCTGGATAGTTTTGGATATGGCCATTTTTTAAGAGTCGATAAAGTTATCAACTTTCCCTAAAGTTTTGTAAACAACTACAAAGATAGAGGGGTTTCCATTTTCAAAAAGTTTCTTATTTCGTTCTAGCCATATATACCAACTAACAAGAGGTGGAAGAGTAATGTATTTTCGCTCCTTTTTTACCCAGCTATCATAACAAGCACGTAAAGAATTTCCTTCCCAATCATCTTTTATATTAAGCCATATTTTTATCCTATGCCAGACTTGTTGCATAAAATTACACTTGACAAACAAATGTAACACTGACTTTGTTTCCTTTGAACATAAATAGCAAATACTTGGACCTTCCCAACCCTTTCGTTGCAGATTATCCCATGAAAGGATTTTATTCTCTATAGATAACCAAGTGAAGAGTCAAATTTTTAGGGCAATGTCTCAGGACCACAATCCTCTCCTCTAGACTCCAATAGATTACTCCCATAATTTTAATGTTATGGCACTATAAACATTTTTGGTTGTAAGCATACTTGATTTATCTCCTCCCGACCACTTCAGGTCATCTTCTTTATTCAGTAGTTGAACCCCCGAGCTTCTTAAGGCCTTACAATAGCAGTCCCATTCCTTTTCCAAATCTCCAATGAGTCCAAGCTCCAGACTATTTATCCAATGATCAGTTTTGATCCCTGGTCTGTTAGTACCTCTAGCCTGATAGAGATAGTTAAGGTTTTTATGCTTTAAGATTGTTAAGAGCTCTCCAGAGAGTAAAGAGGAATTCCCCATACCCAGAATTAAGTCTTTGCCTAATAACATTGAATTTCAAGACCCATGACTCCAACTCAACCATATAATAGACTATAAGGACCTCTACAAGAGTATATATAAAAACCTTAACAAAACCTTGATTCAAAAAGGAAGAGACGAACTGTTATGCAGTTTCGTCTTGTTAAGTCATAAGTCGGTTTTCCTTCCTTAACTTAATAATTCAAAAAAAAAAATTAAGTAAAATTTATATAATTTTTAGAAAATTTTGTATATTTTTTTTAAGTATATTATTTTATTTGTATATATATCCATTGTAAATTTATTGATGTTGATTATAGAATTTAATCCGGTAAGTATTTTAACTAAAGTTTATTGGGTTTAATTTAAAGGGAGGAATGAATATTATCCTTCTCATCTAGGTTTTATTTTCACGAGTGACATGTTGATACAACCTTGAACCCTGAAGAATTTGATCTACACTGAATACCATCCTCAAAATTAAGTGAAGTGTTTAGGGTTTTCCGAGGATATATATTCCAGTAAAGGTATAGCCTAAGTGAACCTAGCGATTAAGAACATAAGTTTTCTCCTCATACGTCGCATGCTCAATTCCCGAAGGGATATGGTATGTACATGTGATAATGTTGTTGTACATGGATATTTGTGTGGCACTGACAAGGTAACAATATTCCCACTCTCTCTTTAGGGCTAGAGAGGGAGGAATGATTGTAATCTCCCCATACGGGTTCTATTTTCACTAGTAGCATATTGGGAATGCCTTGAACATTTGGAAAATTTGGTTTATCCTCGATACCATCCTCAAAATGAGAGAAGTACTAGACAAGGTTTCTTGATATGTATATTTCAAGAAAAAAAAAACAAAGATATATCTACTAAAAACATATAATAAAGGAAATCAATTTGAAAAGTAGATTCCAAAAACTTTTACATAAAATTCAAAACACTTAATTACTTAAATTAATTCATTAAATTAACAAAATTCACATTTATTATTTAAATAATAATAAATTTAATAATATTAAAAAAAAACTCCACATTAATATAAAAGTATCTTTATATCAAGAATGTTTTAAGACACATCAACCATGTAATCTTGTAATCTTGTCATTGGGCTTATAATCTTTATCATGCTTCATAATTATTTAGATCACGACATTATAGGTCACATAATAATATATTTTTAAATGTATGTGTTATTAGTCCCTATCGTAGGCGTAGAGGGACTATAGCGATCGATAAATCGTTGACTTCATATTAGTCTGTCCTTTGACCACAAATATTTCCATATTATGTATTGTTGGAACCATTGAACTGAAAACATCGATTTTTATATAAAAAAAAGTACTATATTTGTCATGATATGATTGGACAAGGGATTGGAGGTCTTATTGTCGGCTTCGCTATTCCCAATGTTATATATGTTGGCATATCCAAAGTATTTGATTGTATATGGCCTTTTTTTAATCATATATTTTGTTATGCATTCGTCGATGGTGGATTAATGCTAGCATTAATTTGAATGTTTGGTTTAGCATTTTATGCTAGGCAAATTTATGGCAATGTTTGATATGGTGGCATATCCAAAGTTTGGCTTTCCAAAACATTATGTGGTGTTCGAACTATTGTTACAAAAAACATAATTTTTCTTTTTGGGATACGTCAGAGTCCTGCCACATTGAATTTTTTTCTTAAATGTTTACAATACATTTCTT
>JASDQU011310778.1:14799-30342 GCA_032191745.1 Picea mariana | reverse complement strand
ACTATCAAAGATAGATCAACACCTATGAAAAAATCATCTGAATGATATGGTTCAACTTTGAACCTTGCTTTCTACAATAGGATCTTGTTGTCAAAAAGAGAATTAAGTCTTTAATGAACTCAAGAATGAATGAAAACTAAACTATCTCATGAAAACAAAACAACAAACCTTAGTATTGTTTTCTCCTTCTATTCTCCCCTTGTTCTTCTTTCTCATTTGGCCTTTATGCATTCCAAATCAGTTGAAGTAGTTCAACTACTTCCTTTAGTTAAGTTTATTAAACATAACTAATTTTAGTTTAGGAAAGTAATAATAATAGTTAAGGGTCTTTATTTAATAATAACTAAGTAGGTGGGACCCCTTGTGACTCCCTTTTTATTTTCTTTACAAAAATAAACACAATGAGATAACCATTTAAACATATGCCTCCTTGTAGCTCCGATAAATATTTCCAAAATTTGAATATTAAATATTATAAATAATTCAAATCATATCCAAAACATGTAATAACCACAATATCCCAAAAAAATAGCATGTTGTCCAAAACTTTATGCAAACCATTGTTTTCAACAACTCAATCATAACACATAAATTAAAATCCATATTTTCCACTTTGAGAGGAAATCCTTCTTCTGTCACTGTTGTCCCCATTGGTCTTCTCAGAAGTTGCCTTAGGTTGATTCGAACCTTGAGGCTTAATCTCACTAATAACACAAGAGCAATCATCCTTCATATGCATATGAGAGGACACTGGTTTTGATGAGTCATTTGAAGAAGATAAGGGGGAGGCAACAACTTTACCTTTGTCTTGTACATGAGGAACATTAGTTTTAAGTTGTTTCCTAGAATGAGAGGATTGAATATGTGAATGTATAGGGGAAATTTCAACATTAGGATTTACAGGTGGAGGAGGAGGAGGCAATGACAATTTGGGCCAGCACCGATGTTGGGAGACTGTTGGATTGACAATCTCCTACCATCCATCATTTTCAGGAACTTCTGGTTGCATGGATACATGAGGAGGTGTTATCGTACAATTTGTACTTTGATATAAGAGAAGGTAAATGGAGAGAAAATTGGCATAACGAGAGACTATCCTATCACTGTCACCTCAATAGGATGTCTATTTCTATTTAGGGTGGTAGGACCAGGGGAGACATCCTCGATGCCCTGGGGGTTTGAGAAGGAAAAGTCAAAGTGGCTAGATAAATATCCCCTCTCACAAGTCACCATCGATCAAAAAGTTTGGTTTTATAACCAATAAAAGATAATATGTCAAAGTGTACTTGCCCAGAACAAAGCAACAAGAAACTAGATATATTCGCAAGTACACTTGTTGGTTAGCACTTCATAAAACCATGGAAATTCTTGAGAAAAGCAATTTGTTGAATATGATGAAGTAAACAAAATTTTTATAACAACAATCTCTATAGAGCAATACTTCACATACAATTTCTTGAAAATAGCTTCAAAATGACTGAAAATCATTAACCATTGAAATCATAACACTAGCATTTTATAGAAGCACATAAGACAATGTATAATTCAGCTTTTTCAATTACTTTTATGAGCTTTAATGTTGCATCCAATGGTTGTAGCTTACTTTAGTAAAAAAAACAATATTGTTAGTAGGTTAATCTATTCTAGGGTTAGAAAGTGTTAGTAGGTTGCTTGAGGTAAAAGATTTGAGGGTTGGTTTCATCAATCAAACAATTTTAAGGTCTAAATCAGTGCCTTTTAGGGATAATGGAGTCACTTGTGTTAGCGTCAGAAGTCACCCCTGGATTGCAACAGGAGCAGAGCCCGATGTCCATCAGTTTGTGTCACGATTTGTTTTAATGGGGTGATTGATTTGGAAGCCAACTCAAGACAGCGTGGCTCTAACTCTGAAACTAGGCCAGACATGCATGGGCAAGTAAGGTCTTAGATAACTTCAGACAGTGAGTTGTAGTAAGGCGGAGTAGGGGGAAGACTTGTATACGAGAAAAGCAGAGGTCTGTCGTAAACATTAGGTTCCTAACAGACTATAGAAGAAGGCGTCTAAACACGAGATCTTCTTACATTAAAACACAGAAAACCAGAGAAAACAACAATGCCACAATAAATCCTTTATCACAACATAATTGCCATAATCCGTGCAAATCAGTCGATCACGAACTCTCTTAGCATAAGATGAAAACCAGATGGAGTGGGAAGACTGTCTGTCATTAAACAAGAAATCTTACACAACAATGCATAACCAGAGAACTAGAGTCCGTGCTAAAACTTTACAATCGGGAGCTTTGCTCTACCATCGATGCCTTGCAAAATGCAAAACTGAGTACATATACTTGGGCAGATTTTCCCAACAGGGGCACGCTCACCCTCCAAGGCGTAGCGTCTCTTCAATCAATCTTCGGGCGACAGTATTTCGTCAAACATCTCCTTAACTTTGCATGGCCTTTGTAGGGGAGTAGCTGAGTCAGTAAATGCCGAGTTAGCGTGTGCATACCTCCTTCGGCTAGTCGAGGACTTGGCATGGCTTTTCTGAAAGAATGGGTACACATGACCCTCTCGAGCGGACTGCTTACTAGACCCTCCATACTTCACACTTAATGAATGAAGAGAGGTTTCAACCACCCTTTCTTGCCTTCATTTACTCCAAGCGATGACCAGGATCGAGGTCGGGTTCGATGGCAACTGGAGGTCGTGACGGGCCTCTCTGTGACTGAAACTCGACGCCTTTGGCCCCTTTCGCGTAGCACTTTTCTTTCCCCAGTGACCACGAGCTGTGACCTTGTGTTTACTTTCAAATGCTCTTTCGACGTTCGTGAATAGGAAGGGGCTGATCCCTGCTTCTTGAAATCGCGATGAACGAAACGCCGAGGTGGCTTAATCTGGAGCCACGCATTCCTCTAGATCTGACGATTCTGAACTCTCCCGACAATGCTGTGGGCCTGGGTCCTGGACCCTCCTGGCATCTCGCACATCAGGAAATGATGGATCTGCCCTTTGTGCTTCGAAACCGCGATGGGCGAAAAGGAGGGGAGCCTAATTGCGCGCCAGGTGTCCGCTTCAAAAGGATGGTTGAGACTGCCCCTTGATATTGTGGGCCCGTTATTGAAAGATCTTTTCCTTTCGCGATTCGCGAGTTCGTGGGTCAAAGACCCTCGGCTCCCTTTTCTAAACTCCTGATCCCCGAGATGGTGATACGGGTTGGGCCCCTTTTCTGGTCAGCACTCTTTGCATGCAACCGTTGGCTAGAGCCCAAGTACTAACGCCTCTCGCAACTCGCGGCTGGAGTATCGAACTTTGGAATTCTCCCCTTGCAAAGTCTCGAGACGCGATGGTCAACGAAGGTTGACCCCCTCTGGGCACTTTTCGTAACTCGCAACCTCGCACAACTAAAAGACATAGTTCACCCTATGAACCCATGAACCCCGAGTTCGAGAAATAATACTGTGCTTCAACTGCTCGTGATCAATGGCCCTCATAACTTCGCGAGTGCCTCCCGAAGAATTTCGACTGTCGACTTCCTTGAAACTTTTTTGCGCTATACTTGGCGCGACTTGGTTAATCTGCAATTACCCATTAACCGTTGTTCTGCTCTGTCGATGAATTCTCGCCGCAGAAGAATGAAGTGCTTGCTCGCTTGATTTTAAGTCCGAAAAGGACCTCTTCTGTGTGTTGCGCCCATCGCTCCTCGCTCCATTTGCAATCCTGAATGATCTTATGCCTCGGACGAGAAATGTTACTAACATTAGGCTCCATGGGGGATAGAGTCGTCCCTGTGATGCTCTAAGGACTCATTTTGCAGTTCCAGTGCCTTGCTGTTGGGATATGGAGTCATTTACTAAGCCAAAACAATAAAAGTAAAAACAAAGAACTAAAAGGAAAATATTTACAAAAACACAGGAGCCACCGAAGGCTCAAACAAAACATTTTTTAAGAAAATGCCCATTTACTGGGCTGCTAAAAACTTCTTCACCCTCCAAACCTTGCAACGTGTACGTGTTATTAGAGAAAACCTCGGAGATTTTGAAAGGCCCGATCCACAGGGCTTCAAATTTTTCATGTTTGCCCTTATCTTGCTTAGGAGCATCCCATTTCAGCACCAGGTCTCCTATTTGGAATCCCTCCTTCTTGACCTTCTTATCGAATACCTTCTTGGTCCTCTGCTGATGGTTTTGAATTTTGATGATTACCTGCTTTCTGGCCTACTGAACTTCTACCAATTGATGAATCCTTCTGATCATGTCATTGGGCTCTTCTTGATAATCCTGGAAGAATTTCGCTACGGGAATAACCAGCTGAGAAGGGAAGACAGCTTCTGCTCCATAAACTAGCTGGAATGGGGAGACGCTTATAGATCTCTTTGTGGTCACCCGATCGACCCATAGTGCGAATTTCAGTTTCGAATTCCAGGCCCTTTTGTTGTCCTTCAATAATCTTTTGATGATCCTTATCAGGCTTTTGTTGGAGGATTCTGCTAAACCATTTCCCTGGGGATAGTATGGGGTGGAGTGAATCAGTTTGATCCCGAATTGCTCACAGAACTTGACTAACGGTTTGGCCTTAAAAGAGGTTGCGTTATCAGTGACGATCTTTCTTGGGCATCCGAATCTTGTGATGAGGTCTTCCAGGAATCCAATAATTACCTTGTGGGAAGCGCTCCTGGTGGGGATGGCTTCAATCCACTTGGTAAAGAAATTTGTGGTAGTCAGGATCCATCTGTGCTATCCGCTGGAAGCAAGGTGGATTTCTCCAATAAAATCTAGCCCCCATTGCTGGAAAGGTCCCGAAACAAATACAGGCTTTAAAGGTAGAGACTTGAGCTGTTGCTTTCCTGAAAATATTTGGCATGGGATGCAGGCTCTAACTCTCCTATAGACGTCAGCAAATAAGGTGGGCCAATAGTACCCAGCTCTGAGAATTTTGTGAGCAGTGGTCTTCTAGAAATGGTGGCCTCCGCATAGGCTGCTGTGAAACTCCACCATGATCCTATCGACCTCTTGTGGATTTATGCATTTTAAAAGCACCCCAGGGGGTCTTTCCAGTATAAAACTTGATCGACGAGGCAGTATCTGACTACTTTGAGCTTCAGAGCTCTTGCCTTGTTCCTTTGCAGGCCGTCTGGAAGCTGCAACTCCTGCAGAAATTATATGACATCCTTATACCAAGGACATCGAGCCAATAGGGGCTCTGTTCGAGGGTCTACATCAGACAGTTGATTCTGCTGGTTTCCTGGACATGTATTGATGAAATCTACCCCCAAAGCTTTGTAATTAGCTTCAACCAACAGCTTGGCTAAGCCTTGACCTTTGATCAATTTGGTAGGCCTTATTTCCAAGTCAAATTCCAGGATCTTGGCTATCCATTTACTCCTCCTCCCGTCTATCTCGCGCTGTACAAGGATGTCCTTCACAGAGGCTGAAGGAACGTATGCAGTCACCTTTGAGTGCAAGACATAGACTCTGAAATCTTTGAGAGCTTTCACTAAGGCATAGGACTGTTTCTCCATGATTTCATACCTGACCTATGCATCTCTTAATGCCTTGTTGAAGAAGGCGATGGGTTGCTCTCGCCCTTCCTCATTTTTCTGCAACAAGACCATCGCTACTGTATCAAAAGAAGCGAAAGAGAAGATCATGAAATCTTTGGAATAGTCAGGGCTGATCAGCACGGGTGCCTCAGTCAATGCCCTCTTTATTTGGACAAAAGATTCCCTAGGTTCAACGGTCCATTTCCCTTCCTGAGCATGGCTGTGATTTGTTTCACCAGCTCGGCAAAATTTGAGATGAATCTCCTCAAGAAATTAATCTTTCCCAAAAAGGCCTGAACTTCCTTCTTAGATCTGGGAAGTGACAAGGTCTGAATTTCCTCTACCCTTCTTGGATCAATCCTCACTCCTTCTGTTGATACTATATGGCCTAACAACTTCCCTTCTTCCATAGAAAACAAAGATTTCTTGGGATTTAGGGAAATGCCAAACCTCCAACACTTCAAAAAAAAAATTCTCAGGTGATAGCAGTGCTCTTTGTCAGACCTGGAGAAGACTGTTATGTCATCCAGATAGATCACCACAAATTTATCTTTCTCCCCGATGAAGGCTATGTCCATGGCTCGCTGAAATGTTGCTCCTGCATTCATCAACCCAAAAGGCAGTTTGGCATACATGAATGTACCCCAAAGAGTGATGAAGGCCATTTTTTCTCTGTCCTTAGGCATGACCGATATCTAATTATAGCCAGAAAAACCATCGATCATGGAAATCCTAGAAGCACCAATTACCCTCTGCAATATGTGTTCCATGTTGGGCAGGGGATAATTGTCTTTCTTTGAGCTCCTATTCAGGTTCCTGAAATCGACACAAAGCCTGATTTCTCCACTTTTCTTTCTTATCGGAACCAAATTGGCCACCCATTCGGAATATCTCAAGGGGACGATGATCCGGGCCTCTAGCAACTTCTTCACTTCTTTCTCCATGACTGGCAGCAACATGGGATTTATCTGTCTTAGCTTCTGCCTAAATGGCTTAGCCTCTTCCTTCAGTGGGATCTTGTGTTCAATGGCAGATGTATCATACGTCTTGAGGTCTTCGTAGGTCCATGCAAACACATTAGCAAACTCTCTCAGCAACTCAGTATATTCGGCCCTCTGTTCTCTGGTCAAACTCCTTGACAACTTGACAAACTTAGGCTCCTTTGGTGTGCCAATGTTGCACTCGGCTGTGTCAGCATCTTCATCTGCAACCCTGCCCTTTACTGCCACATCATTCCCATCGAACAATCTTTCTAACGGGACTAGTCCCGTCGGAATGTGATTGCTAGGTAGCTGAATAATCTGGTGGTTAGCAATTTTATTTAAAAACACCTTAGGGTGGGGGTCACCTTCCAGGTCAAGATCTTGATCAATGTGCAACGCAGAAAATTCATCAATTGATTGGAGAAATTTTTCGATTTCTAGATCATCTTCGAATGCCTTCCAATGCTTGACATTGTCCGTCACAGAGGGCCTATATTTTATCTCAACCTCATATTTGGCCATAGAAGGCTGAGGGACCTTGAACTGGCTAGTTGAAATAGCTAAAGAATCGGCCACAGCATTATCCTCCCTTGGAATGAAAGAGATGTTGAAGGCTGAGAAGAAATTGTTAATCAGGTCCCATACCTCGTTCCTGTAACTTCTGAGACGAGGATGCTTGGTCCGATAGATATTCCTAACTTGTTGGATTACCAACTCAGCGTCTCCAAATATTTCTATCTCTTTAATTCCCATTTCCTTTACAGCCCTCATACCCAGGCAAGCGCTTCATACTCTGCCACATTGTTGGTAGCTTCAAATTCCATATTGTACGACAGGGATATGGTCTCTTGAGAAGGTGACACGAAAACCACTCCCACACCAGCGCCTTCCCTGGAGCAGGCTACATCGAAAAACATTTTCCAGACAGAGATGGTTGGATGGGGAATCGGGTAATTAAGACTGGGCTGCTTTTTGACTTGGAAAGGGTCTTCAGGAGCATCAGTGAGTTGCAATAAACTAGACCCCAAATCAATGTCAAGTGCAAAGATAGGGTGATTGGTGGGGTTTTCTTCATCACTAACAATGTAGGCCAGCTGAGCTTCCCTATATAACCTCCTTTGTTCCCCTCCGAAGATTGGAATGGTAGCATACATGAGATCCATCTGTAATGTTCCTCCAAGCTTTTTAATCCAACATCTTGACAACAACATGCCAAACTTGGGGGGAACATCAGCTACCACAATATCGATGACCACACTCTTCATGGGCAGTTGAAGCAAGGAAACCACCAGGTCTTTGATGACTCCCAGACACTGCACTCTCCTTGAATCGAAAGAGTACAAATCATGATAAGTTTTTGTCACCTCCAGTCCCAATTCTTCCATTACTATTTTGGGCATATGGTTATGGGAAGCCCCTGAATCCATGAGGAAGTTATGCAACACTTTATCATGTATGTTCAGGGATGTGTAGAAAGGGGGGGATGAGTCATCTCTATCTTCTACCATGGGGCCTAGGACAACTGCTGGCTTTTCATCTTGGAGATTTATGGAGTCTGTGGGAAGGCATGAGACCTCAGACTGTAAAAGCTCAGAGAATCGTTTCTTGAACCCTTCATGTTTGATCAATTCGGTCAGGGGCATAGGGATTCTGATCTTTTGAACTTCATGCTTGAAATTAAAAGAAGATGTGAGCTTTGGGATTTCTCTTATTTCGGGAACATGACTCTGGACTACGGGAGAGAGGGGTCGGTTCTTCTTACCTCCGTGACTGTCTGCTACTTCATTAGCAGGTTTCTCTGTTCTAGTGAGCTGCTCAAGAACCTCAGGTGCTACTGTCTTTTTCTTGGACCTTAGGTCATACCTGCCTCGGCTACTACTAGCTTTGTCTCCCTTGCTTAGTTCATTTAGCTGACTATCTAGAAGAGACTCCTCGTATGCTGATTGAGTGAGATGCGGGAAAGGAGGAGTGTCTCCGAAGCAGTGGATTTCAGGATCAAGCTCATCTGTTTCCCCTTCTTCCTTCTCGGCCACAAAATTGTTTTGAAAAGGGGCCTGAATTTTCTGGTCTTCTCTGTCTCTTCCCCTCTCTCTTTGCATAGTCAGGGGAGAAAAATTGTTTGGCCTTGTGAAACCTCCTTTGTTTTCGGCGTTTTGAGGGCCCTTGTATGCTTGCCTCCCTTCCACTTTCATTCTCTCCATCTCTACAGACAGAGACTTCACCATCCTGGTCAGTTCATCCACTTGAGGGTGGGGCACCGATGGGCCAGAAGTTGAGGCTTCCGACCTCCCCTTTCTTCTGTTTGCGTCGGCCTTGTTTCTCAATCTATCAGCCGCTAATACATTGGATTCCACTTCTATGGCTGCATCTTGCATTTGAGCTAAGGAGGTGGGTCTTCTTTCTCTCAGTAACAGACATAAATCGGGGCCAAACGCACTAGCATAAGAAATCTTGGTTGAGGCTTCTGAAGGCTTTATCTCGGTAGGGATTTTGTTATACATCTTATTGAATCTTTTGGAGAAGTTGGAGACAGAATCTCCATCCATCTTCTTCAAAGACCCGAACTCTGTCATGTAATACATGAAATCCTTCCTATCGCCCCACTGCCTCAGGAAAACACCATCCAGGGCTTCGATACCAGCAATAGATCCGGAGGCCAATCCTCTAAACCATTTCCTCACCTCGCCATCCAGGCTCTGGACGAAGACTCTCATCCAAACATCTTCGTTTTCAATGTTCAGGTTGTCTGCATAACTGTAGAAAGCAACCAGGTGCTCTTTAGCAGTTAGGTCCCCTTCCCCAGTGAACTTGGGCATATACTTCAAGTAATCTCCAGCAGGGAGAGGATTCATAGGATGGGGTAGGACTAAGGGAGCATATCTGGCAGCAACTATGGCATCCATTCTATTCAGGGGAGGATTATCACCAGCCATAGGAATATTAGGTGGAGGAGAACTTGAAGGAGAATGAGTTCGAAAAGGGGAAACTGGGAATGAGCTTCCAAGAAATAATGGGCGATTTAGGGAGAGGGCTAGTGGGCTTGAGTCGGCAGACACTTCTCCCTGTGCAGAAAAGGCGATAGTAACAAGAGGAGTGGTAAAGCTAGGAGTGGGGAAAACTTCTGTGGTCCTGGGTCTATGCTGAGGTACAACTTCAGAGGAAAGGGGAGTGACAAGGATTTCTTCCTCCAATCCCAAACTAGGAGGGGAAATCTCAGCAGGAACGCTCCCGAAATTCAGGAGGTGGGAAACTTCAGAAAACGGTCTCTTAGGAGGCCGAGGAGAAGAAAATGGAGTTTCTACAGAAGGAGATAGCAGATTACCTGGTTCAACGGTGGAAGTTTCTCCTTCGGGGGCCTTTCCTTTTCTGAAAATCACCTCTGGATCAGCTACAGGTGTAGCTAGGGGCAGCTGTGGATGGGACCGCGTATGTCTGCCTCTGGAAGCCACAACTAAAACAACAGGTTCACTCCAGTGGAGTCATCACAATGGAGTCTCCAGGTGCACAGTAGAAATCTTCAAAGGCTCTGATGCATGATGCACCTTTAGAATCAGAGGCTCAATGTCGTTCAATCCCGGGGAAAATTTTCAACTTCGTCCCCGGCAATGACGCTAGAAATGTTAGCGTCAGAAGTCACCCCTGGATTGCAGCAGGAGCAGAGCCCGACGCCCATCAGTTTGTGTCACGATTTGTTTTAATGGGGTGATCGATTTGGAAGCCAACTCAAGACGGTGTGGTTCTAACTCTGAAACTAGGCCAGACATGCATGGGCAAGTAAGGTCTTAGATAACTTCAGACAGTGAGTTGTAATAAGGGCGAGTAGGTCTTAGATGCCTTGCAAAATGAAAAAACTGAGTACATATACTTGGGCAGATTTGCCCATCAAGGGCGTGCTCACCCTCTAAGGCGTAGCGTCTCTTCAATTGATCTTCGGGCGACAGTCTTTCGTCAGACGTCTCCTTAACTTTGCATGGCCTTTGCAGGGGAGTAGCTGAGTCAGTAAATGTCGAGTTAGCATGTGCAGACCTCCTCCGGCTAGTCGAGGACTCGGCATGGCTTTTCTGAAAGAATGGGTACACAGGACCCTCTCGAGCAGACTGCTTACTAGACTCTCCATACTTCACACTTAATGAATGAAGAGAGGTTTCAACCACCCTTTCTTGCCTTCATTTACTCCAAGTGACGACCAGGATCGAGGTCAGGTCCGATGGCAACTGGAGGTCATGACGGGCCTCTCTGTGACTGAAACCTGACGCCTTTGGCTCCTTTCGCGCAGCTCTTTTCTTTCCCCAGTGACCACAGGTTGTGACCTTGTGTTTACTTTCAAATGCGCTTTCGGCGTTCGTGAATAGGAAGGGGCTGATCCCTGCTTCTTGAAATCGCGATGAGCGAAACGTCAAGGTGGCTTAATCTGGAGCGTCCCTCTAGATCTGACGATTCTGAACTCTCCCGACGATGTTGTGGGCCTGGGTCCTGGACACTCCTGGCACCTTGCGCATCGGGAAATGACAGAGCTGCCCTTTGTGCTTCGAAACCAAGATGGGCGAAAAGGCGGGGAGCCTAATCGCGTGCCAAGTGTCCGCTTCAAAAGGACGACTGAGACTGCCCCTTGATACTGTGGGCCCGTTATTGAAAGCTCTTTTCCTTTTTCGATTCACGAGTTCGTGGGTCAAAGACCCTCGACTCCCTTTTCTAAACTCCCGATCCCCGAGATGGCGATACGGGTCAGGCCCCTTTTCTGGTCAGCGCTCTCTGCATGTAACCTTCAGCTAGAGCCCAAGTACTAACGTCTCTCACAACTCGCGGCTAGAGTATCGAACTTTGGCATTCTCCCCTCGCGAAGTCCTGAGACACGATGGTCAGCGAAGGTTGACCCCCTCTGGTCACTTTTCGTAACTCGCAACCTCGCGCAACTAAAAGACATAGTCCGCCCTCCGAACCCACAAACCTCTAGTTTGAGAAATAATACTGCGCTTCAACTGCTCATGATCAACGACCCTCATAACTTCGCGAGCGCCTCCCGAAGAATTTCGACTATCAACTTCCTTGAAACTTTTTTGCACTATACTTGGCGCGACTTGGTTAATCTGCAATTACCCATTAACCGTTGTTCTTCTCTGTCGATGAATTCTCGCCGCAGAAGAATGAAGTGCCCGCTCGCTTGATTTTAAGTTCGAAAAGGACCTCTTCTATGTGCTGCGCCCATCGCTCCTCGCTCCATTTGCAAACTTGAATGATCTTATGCCTTGGACGAGAAATGTTACTAACAACTTGCAACAACAAAAATTGAAGGAAGCAAATGATAATGTAAGAGCCAAGGGCCAAGAAGGATGAAGATGGAGGTGTTGGTAAGCCAAGGCCTCAATCAAGAAGCCTTAGAAGGAAAACAACTACTAGGAAGTAGGTAACCATAGGCCCTAGCGGTTTTCCTTCTTGTTTAGCTCAAGCTTGAAATAATTAATGGCTTGATGAAGCAAATGACACTAGAGTGTTGCAATGGTAGGGCTCTAGTACAATGCTTCAAAGGTAGGGTTTCTAGCACAATCTAGTAGGTGAAAAATTGTTAAGACAGGGACAATAACATGTGCTTGTTCTTCTACGGTTTTAAACTGGAAATTTCATAATCTTGGAATAAATTCAAAGTAAATATACCATAACCATTGAAAGAAAATAATTATTTTAGAAATTCACTTACATCCACCAAGAAAAATCTAGTAATAAGCCTAGTTGAAGAATTTCCACCAAGAAAAATTCCAAGAAACACCAATTAAGCCTCCTCTAAGAAGTGMACCTAAACTTTCATCCAATAAACCCTAATTAGGGAACAAATTTCAGACCTCACAAGTGTGAGTGAAAGATGATGAAAAATAATAGGGATTTCCCCCTATTTATACAGTACTAATGACTAGAATTAGGTCAAAAAGGCCAACATGGCCAGTTGCAAATAATATCCAGTTTTTACATTAAATGTCATAATTAAACCCTAAAAAAAACTGCTAATGTCATGTCATGCCCTTTTAGGGTGACGTTAGGCCCTTTTTGGGCAACGTTGGCCTCCTGGAGAAAAATGTTAGGCCTCCTTGGGCCTCAGGAACATGCCACATGTGTGACATGGCACACAACTGCCTCCAAAACATCCCAAAATGTTGGATGATGTCATGGGCCTTCCAAGGCCTTCATCATGGTGGAAAAGGAAAAACCCCCTTGGGCCCAGGCCTACTAGGATGCCCCTGGTGAAACATCCTCCTCTCTCTCTGGTGCAATCCTCTGATTTGACTCTGCCTTCTGCTGGGGTCTTAGCATCTATCTGGTGGGATTTTAGCCCCATGGAGGTTTGAACTAATCATCTCCCCATGTGTACTTGTCCATCAGGTGTGGCCTTGCAACATCAACAAATACACCCTCCTTGGGCTCATAAGTCATAGGGATCATAGCAATGTCAATCACATCTAATCATCAATTTATTAAACATGTGCATGAAACCCATTTTACCCGGACAAGTTCTCAAAGACATTATGCAAATATGCAAGTCGAGTTTGGAGGGGACACTAGGACGTCCTATTGGGATAATTCTCACTAGATGTGGGATGTTCCCAGTAGAAGTCAAATCTAGGCTATGTGAGTGGATGAGGTGGTAATGTTTGTTTAGGCAAGGGGTGCAGTGATAGCAGGGAAATGTATAGCTTACCTGTGGATGCCTCTGAAGAGGGTGACCTGCACCTTGTTATGGATGAAAATGTTTCCAAGCCCATTCATTCCTTTTATATTTTATTCTTATTGATTTTTATTTCAAGAGGCTAGCTAGGGGAAACTGCCCTAGCGTGGTGACCAATGGTGGCAATTTTACCCACAAGCATTTCACGGAAATGAGAAGGTTGGCTCATGACGAGACCCCCTTTCTCTTGGCTATGCCACCAAGGGCCACTACCCTGGCATGGTGACTAACTGTCAGTAGTTTCATATTGCTACATGCCCATGGACCTAATAGGTTGGGTCGTGATGAGACCCCTTATCCTCTAACTAGGTCTTGATTTATTATTTTTTTTATGGGTCACTATGTTTCTTGTTGAGAAACTTTTTATTTCTTTCTCGAGGATCCCTGGGCGAAGCATCTCAAGGTCTCATTATTTTGTCTTTTATCTTTTTACAACTAATTTTACCCTCTGGGCTTTTATCCCCTTCTTCCCACAAGATAAGGTACAACCCTTATATAGTTGGCCAACTCAATTCCCGGACCAGTGTAACGGGATGGATGCGCAGGAGAGAGATGAAAAGTGGTAAGTATGGTGGGAGTGAATGATGGCCTTTCATGAATCTCCCCAGTTGAAACTCAAACCCTATGGGTACTAGCTTACTAGGGCATCTTATCATTCCTCCCAGGTGTGGTCAAGTGGAAAAGCATAAGGTCCAAGCACACGTTAGAAGCAAAAATAATTAAATGCACATATTCAAAGGTTTTGAGGATCAGAGTGACACATACCATGATACGTAGACTCATTACCTCATGGAGAAAGATCCATTTTTGTTGCAGGACCAAGCCAATGCGATGGATGTTGTTGCTACTGACAAAGTAGAGGCGCTGAAGAATGAAAGGATGGGACCTTCAGGGCCATGCTCAAGTCGATCTGGCTCTCAGTACTCCATGTCTAAGACCTGTGGGTGTCGAGACATAATCTCCTTAGTTATCCCTAGGCTAGGGGATAACATCTGGATCCAACTCGGGGGCATGTGCTCACCGTAGAGTGCATGAGAACCTCAACGTCTTTGGAATAACCTGTGACCTTATTGATTTCAGCACAAGACTTTTAACAATCATTTGGGGTGGTGATACCACCCCCGGCTCATATATAGTACAGAAAAATGAAAGCAAGCATATGCACAAATGGAAATGCAAACTACTCTAGCATGAAATGCAAATGGTATATACAATGAATTCAAATGCCTACCTACTTACCTCTACTTGCATGTGGGCTGAAATCTAGGTGTAATCAAATAACCAGTGAAGCCACCCTAGCAATGTCTCACGATACTTGCCTTTGTGCTTCATCATAAACCAAAATAGTGATAAGTTAAACACACAAATAACATGAGTCAGAGAATGTATTATATCATCGGAAATCATAAAGTCCAGCTCATGGAGGCGAATGGAAGGGACAAAATCATGCCAAGTCATACTGTTAGGAGATTGTTCAATCCATTTCAGAAAGAGATCATGAAAAGTCATAGGTCCAATAGACTAACTCAAAGAGTCTGAAGGTTGGCTACCTTGGAAGTTTTCACAATCCGAGGTTTGAGAAGGAAATATCAAAAACCTAGAGGGTGACTAAGAAGTTCTTAAGGGAAGGTTAAAAGATTGAGATTACATACTTCTTCTTTAGGTATTCAACCTGGCCTTAAACTTGATGGTTTTCCTTAGAGGAAATTGAATACAAAATACATACTTCCCAACTACACCTTTAAAGTAAGGTAAAGTAATCGAAAGTGGTTGGAGAACATTGTCACAGGGATCCTTCTTCGGGAAAACGATGTCCTCATTACTATCAATATCTAAGAACAGAGGTGGTTGATAATCTTCTTCATGGAATAAATCCAAGTGCTCAAAGGAGTGCTTGTCAGAATATAGAAGATGGTGTTCTTGTTTTACCATTGACGATACCCTCATCACCCAACCATAGGCCGAAGCCACCCTCCGAGCACCTTAACCTTGATTGAGAATTTCTCTGGAAGAAAACCCTAGGCTAGATAGCCAAACAAAGGGTAGCGCACCTTTCCCCAAGGATAGCGCATCACAAAAAGCTGATCAGATAGTCCTGTTATCCCCGCTATCTAGGGATAACTAGGAGATCATGTCTCGAGGCCCACCTGGATCTAGACATGGAGTACCGAGAGCAGGAGCGACTTGAGCATGGCCCTGGAGGGCCCATCTTTCTTCTTCTCAGCTAGCTTTGTCCTGTCAGCAGTACCAGCCTCCATCGCTACCGCCTTGGGCTTGCATCAGAGAGGACTCTTGCTCCATGAGGTAATTGGTCCGAGGTATCA
>JASDQU011310776.1:8669-26174 GCA_032191745.1 Picea mariana | reverse complement strand
TCTTAGTGTGTTTACTTTCTTGCAATTTACTTTCCTGCAAGCGTGTTTAGTTTCCTTCAATTTACTTTCCCGCAAGAGTGCTTTCTTTCTTGCAATTGTGTTTTATTTTTTTAAAGAGATAACTCTTGTGAACATATAACTTAGTGACAACGAGGGCTAAAGTAGCATGAGGAGTTCAAGTTTTCCTTAAGTAGTGTGCTTTAAGTCTTGCAATTAATTTCATTTCATTTTTTCTTTTATAGCGTTAAATATCAATTATTATTTCATTGGGTGTTGTAAGATCCCCAGATACTCACCCATGTGTGAGACATGAATCATCAACTAAAAAAATAAATGCAAAGATGACAACCTTGGAAGAACTCTATCAAATCTTGGAGGCAACCGGGATTTCTCCTTCTCAGGAGGAACATATTTTGGCAGCAACCAAAAATTTATCTAGCTCTATGGAAATACTAGAAGGAACAAAGTCCTCTGAGTTACAAAAATATTCTCCTTGCCAAACTGTGGAGGAAACTAAAAATTTAACAAATACACTCGATGGAGAAAAACCATGCAGACTTGAGAATGAAGAGTTCCCCACATGCAATTCAATAGATCCTTCATACACTAAAAAAAACAATCATTTACAAGAGGAGGACTTGTATCAAGATTCCATTGAAATTTGGTTTTAAGAGGTCATTAGGCCACAATACTATTCTCTTCTTCAACACCTTCTGATGCCAAAACAAGTAGGTTGGTTAGTTCTTCATATCAAGGTAATCACTGTGATAACTTTTTCATATGTGGATATGGGTATGATTCTTATCTTTCTTTGCACATGGTTACATTGGAAAAGTTCTTACACTTGAATAAATATTTTCCTTTCTTTTTAGATAGAGTAGGATAATAAATAAAAGTTGCATGTTGTTAGTTTAGCTTAAAGTCTAAAGAAACCTCATTTCACATTTTTTTTTTAATGAAATAACTATGAGATACATGTGCCTCTGACTTGATCTCATTGATTTGATCAAAACTAGAGGCTATTAGTACAATCCATCCAAAAGATCTGAGTAGGTGAGTAAAGTTTCTTTATAAAAGAGTAGCAAGAAGGTCTAACTAGTGGTTAACCATGGAAACATCAATATAACTTCAAATGGAACATGTGAGTAGGGACTATTAATACCTTTTTGTGATTTTCCAATGGTACCATCCACCACACATTAAAAATTCTTGATTGTACCATATCTTATATTGGATTACCGAGAGGGGGGGTGAATTAGTAATAGATAAATTCAATCCTGTTTAACAACAATATGAAAGTGTTATATCAATGTAGAATTATCATCGAATAGTTGAAGAGTAAATAAACAATGAACAAATGAGCAATCATACACATACACAGTACAATGGTTTTTTTACGTGGAAACCCAAAGTGGGATAAAACCACGGAATGATTTTTCCTATATTTCTTTAAGAATTACATTCATTGGAAGCACCAAGTTCCTTTGTTTTCCATTTGAAACTGGAAGGAGGCTCCAACCCCGTAGTTTATCAGGATACAAGCCGAGGGAAGCTCCAAATCCCTAATTCTTAGCTACAACCAGAAGGAGGCTATGACCCCCTATGTTCTCTGGCTACAACCGGAAGGTGGCTACAGCCACTTGTCCTTTCTCTGTCCAACCACCCTCACGTAGAAGTAGAATGATGGAACCACTGCCACACTATCACTAAGAGATATACTGTTGTAAAATTGTACCAATCAACTTACACTAAACAACATGTACCAATAACCTGAACCATGCATCAACCACGCATCAACCTATACCTAAATCTGTAATCAACCTGTACCATAAACAAGTGCATCAACCAAGCACCAACCTATACCAAACAACTTGTAATCAACCTGTACCATAAAAAAGTGCATCAACCATGCACCAACTTGTGCCTCAACTTGTAATCATATTGTACCATAAACAAGTGCATCAACCATGCACCAACCTGTACCAAACACTCTGCAATCAAATTGTACCATAAAAAAGTGCATCAGCCATGCATCAACCTATACCTCAACCTATACCATGCGCACAAGCATCAACCATGCACTGAACCTGTACAAATAACATGTCACAACAACCTGTCTAAACAAACTATCACAACAACCTCTCTCATCAATATTGTCAACCAAATCAGATCTATTCACCAAGATCAATCACCAAGACAAATCTCAAATATGTGCATCAACCAATCATAACACAAAAACTCATAATCATTACCAAGATCAATATGTGCTTCTAATAATATACCAAGAAAAATATGCTACATCATACACAAACCATGTGTCAAAAATACTACTAACAAGTTCCTCCAACCATGTACCAAGTATGTATCAATCATGTATCAACTACTCATCAACAATGACTCATCAATATGTACCAACATCATCAACTATACACCTCATGTATGTGCCAACTCATCAACTACTTGCCTCAACCATGTACCCAACATGTACTTCAACCAAAATACCTCATCAATTTCATCATCCAAATCTGATTTGTAACTCTATAGTAGAATTGGTGTATATGATAACATACCTCCAAACTTTTCTTAACTTTAACAAAAAGAGACTAGCATTTTCTTCAAACATTTTTGTAGTCTCACGTGACTAATTTTGGATTAGTCAACAACCCTAACTTGAAATAATCATAAATATGTACCTGTAATGAATAAAGATCTGAAAATAGTACACAATATTCTTTAGTGTCTTTCATGCAATTCCTCAAGTTTTCACTACTTGGAACCTCTCAAAAAACGAGTTATAGCACAAATGTTATACCTTGTTGAATTTTGGCTTATTCTAGAGAGCAAACTTGTAGAGCGTGCCCCACAAAAAATCTTTTCTGTATGGATATGAAAATTTACACAACATACTAAATACTATAATCTAACCAATACATTTAGTCTTACTGAATTGAGATATTTAATGTATAAGTTATGACATTTTTACTTGAAACACTTGTTTTAGGCAAGTTTCAAGACTAGCCACAAACCCTATTTTCCACGGAGGGTAACTCCAAAAATACAATGACCCACAAGATGAAATTTGTACCATAGATACTTGGATATATGGAATCAACAACCTCCCAATTTCATGGTTTGAATCATTCTTGAAAAAAAATTATTGCGAAAATGGTGAGATGACCTGTAAATAACATACCTTAGAAAGTATCATCAAAAGAATTTATCCTCCCTTGAATTTCAGCCTTCTTTACTTCACCTTCCCTCTGAAATCCGGCTTAGATATCCTTTGGTTACCTAAGACACTTGCAGATATTCAATATGCTGAAGTGTGATTAAAATGAGAGAGCCTTGCCTCTTATTTATACTTTCATGTAGCTTCCTCAAGGGGTTACCTTTTAAGCATCTTAACCCACTTTCCTTATTTTAGGGTTAACCCACTTATAATTTCTCTATTAACTTTACTATTTAAATAATTTGTTTTGTATTCACTTTGAATTATAGTACACTCATCAATTCACTTTATTATTTACCTTCTAAAATCTCTTAAACCAATTTGACTACTTTGACCTTTTGGGGCTTCTAGATGACTCATGAGGGTTCTCCAACTTCACATGGCCATAACTCTCTAACCGTGAGGAGTTATGTGACGTTCCACATACTCATGGAAATGGAATAAAATTTAATATCCATATAGAATAGTATTTCCTACAAATATATCAAAACTCATACCATTATCCATCAAGCAAACTTGGGTCCATTACCCAAACCTGGGTTCTCCAACTTCTCATGGCCCAAACTCTCTAACCGTGAGGATTTATGTGAAGTTCCACATACCACTAGAAATGGAATGACATGTAATATCCATCTATAATATTCTTACCTTAAAATATATTAAAAATCATGCCATTATACATGAAACAAAATTGGGTCCATTACCCAAACCTTTGTGCTACCAGAATTCTCTACCAGACTTTCTCCAAGGGTTGAAATCAATCAATAAGGGTTGACATCGATATAAAATATCACTCTCCAATGATTGACATCAACGAAAACCAACAATCCATACCAATTTTCCATCAACCTAAGCCAACTGTTAGACAAAATCCCCCTTTGGCATTGATGGCAACACCAACATTGATGGAAACACTTAGTCATGATAAAATTAATGCTTATACTCCTCATCAATGTTTCTATGTCTCCCCCTTTGACATCAATGGAAAAGGTATCTTTCCATCCAGGGCTACTCCCCCCGGCTGAACTCTTCTGTTAGGCAGAAATATTGTCGTTTAATTCTGTTGTAGTACTTGCCCAACTATTTAATTTGTCAATCCGAGGTTCGTAGGCTTATGAAGAACATGCACTATATATGAAGGACTGAAGTGGAGGTAATCTAATATAAATTGATGAAATGAAATCAATCTAGGAAAGCATTGAAATACTAACTAGGAAAGCAATAAATTGCATAAAGGAAAAACAATACAACATGTGAAGAGTTGAACGACAAATGACATATGTGAGATAACACCATAAATAAATCTCAAATTATATTACAAGAATTAAATGACAAAGCATGGAAGAATAACAATGAAAGAATCAAAGCGAAGAATCCCCTTCTCCTCATTACAAGACTAAATTATGAATTACATGATCAATTATGAATAACATGATGACCCTCATGAAGAGAGAACACTCTCTTATATACATGAGTTCATAATTACAGATCCACTATTCTCTCAACCACTCTCAACTACTTTCCCATTATGACAAGATATGATCCCTTCAAATCCTCCATACATCTCTCACATATCTTAGATAAGATATGCCAACCAAATCTTCCATGATCTTCTCTCTTTCAAATCTTCAAGTTTGAATATGTAATTCGAATTTGAGGATAGGTGGTGTGGTTTGAATTTGTTGAAATCTTCAAATATGCCTGCACACATCATCAAACTCATCCAACTTTGATATATAATGAAAATATGCTAATTTCTAATATTTAATCACAAATTCACTTATAATACTAAAATGAATAAAGTGGAAAATAATAAGATGAAACCCAAATGTATGTATGGAAATGGTACGATAAAAGGTTAATGGGATGATGAAATGTAAGGAATAGTGAAGGAAAAGGTGGATGAAAATACGACATTTTTGAGGCCTAACATACCCCCCAAATCAACTTGTTTCATGTCCTCTTGCAACCATGCATGGATCTTCTTAAAAACTTTTGGCATTTAAACTATGCCTTTGATAGATGATGTCTTTTTAATAAGGAATATTTCCAGGATTTTAAATACATGAGTAGTAGCATGTAAAATACATGTGTAATAGCATGTAATACATGTGTAACAACATATGAAATATGTGTAACAACATGTGAAATTCGCTTATGGTTGGTTCTTGTGTGACAACCATGAATACAAAAGATGTTCGTTCTTGTGTTAAAAAAATTCATTTCACTTATTTATTTTCTTGTTGCAATAATTTATCTATATACTCACTGGAAATAATAAGCTATCAATGTGCATAAGAAAGCATCACTGTGTATAAGAAAGACTTTTATTTATCTTTATGAATCATGCCAATATGTGTATCAATCAAAATGAAACAAAGTGTCGTTGGAAAAGGAATTTGGTAAACTGTAAATGAGATGAAAAGTGGAGTGATAATAGTGGGAAAATTGAATACTGGTAGTGAATAGGTAGCAAATATATCCCCCCCCCCTCAACTGAATTAGTTTCATGCCCTCATGCAACTTAGTGTAGGTCATGGAAGGAAAGAGAGCATGGCGAGGAAATTTTCCAAAATATTCAAGTCGGCATATAACGAATTGTGTGATTAAAGCTTAGAAAATAACATACCTCCACTTACCCAAAAAGTAGATGTAGTTGTTGCGGCTGCTGGATCAAGAAAACGTGACTAGCGTTGTAGCTGCAACTGTTGTAACTGCTGGAGAAAAGAATATATGACTGTGACTGATGGAATATGGAAGGTGTCAGTGCTACAATATCAAGAAAATGGAACTGCTAATGTTGTTACTGCTGTAACTAGATCATGGGAAGTGAAGGAATCTGAACTGCTACTACTGAATCATGAGAAATGTGGAAGGAAAAGAATATGGAAATGTGGTACTCTCATAGATCAGAAATCAAACTACTGCAAATGTTGAGGGGATCATGAAAAAGTGTATAGTCTTCACCTGCTACAAATCGATGGTACAGTTCTAGTCATGCGAATAAATGTGACGATGTCGAGCATGAAGAGAAATCATTTGATTACCGGACATTGATGAATGTCGTTAACCAATGCAAGACAAACTCACCAGTGACATCAATGAGTGTCAAGGTACCTGAGTACATCTTGTGAAGTGTGAATAGATGGGTTGATGTCGAGCCAATTGCAAGATCTAATGATCAAGGGACATTGATGTATTCCCATGGTTGCTAGCGAGAGAGAGCTTGCCATTAAGGCATGCAAGCCTCAAGGTACTCAAAAAGGAACTTTGGTCTATATCCCAGATAAGGTGTCGAGGTCGATGGGGCAAGAATGTTGAAAGGTGGGCCTTAAGGAATCCCACATCAGTCAACATGAGTTTATAAAAAGAGTGGTAGGACTATATATGTAAAGATCTCAGTAGCAACAGGGTTTATGGCAAGGAAATGTAATCATGGAAAGGGAGTTTGTTTTATTCAGAACAAAAACTAGAAAGGAAAAAAACGAACTGAAAAAGATAAAGGAAATGATATATGCAACTCAGAAAAATAGGTGTATGAAATCATGAGGGATAATTCAATGGAAGATGGCCTTCAACACCAGGATGATTAATCAGCTTTGAAGGAGAAATGGGATAGTGTCACAGGATGAAATTTGGAAAAATGTTGTTGTGTATCAGCAAAGTATTTTTGTGTAACAACAAACATCAGGATGCGCAAAAAGTTTCTGTGTATCAACAAAATGTTTCTGTGTAACAACAAACATCAAGATGCACAAAAACCTTATGTTGAGTAACAACTCCTTCAAGTTGTCTAGCAAACATGGTTTTATGAAAAATGTTGTGATTCTTGAAGATCACTGTGGCATGTAAAATGAGCATCATATTCCTACAATCAGTCTTTAGTACTAATCCTGTAATCAAAACTTTATGACAACATCACAAAACATAAAATGCAAGAGATAATTACAAATGCGAGCTAATTGAGATAGAAAATAAATGCAATTATACTTGTTGTCCGCACTTATTCACTTCATCATTGATTTCCGCCAAAGTGGATTAAGAAAAACAAATGAATGTTAGACATGAAAACATGTATTTATTATTGTTTTCAAGAATGTTTTAAAACTTCGATTTGCAATTTTTATATATTTTTCCAAATTTTATGTTTGTTTGTCATTGTTGCTCTTGTTTTATACCAAAATGAAACAAAAAAACCTATGATTTTTCTTTGTTTATATATATATATATATATTTTAATTGAGTTTATTATTAGGTTTGACATCCATTCTTACTCAAAGGCAGTAAAAGAAATGCATTCACTATGAGAAAAGAATACGTTTTCTGCATAATCATGAATAATTAGGGCATACAAGTCTCTATGACAACCAGTAAGAAAACACAACAGTCGATCCTGAAATACAATGCCTGCAAAAACACATTAATCAAAAATTCCAAGAACAGAGAGATGTTATGAAAAAAATTATCGTCTCATCTCACCAAACTGGTCCATTTGTGCTATTTGCAAACCACCGGAGATGAAATGTACATGTGAGATAGGAACCACCCTCTTCCCATGGATGTCTAGATACTGGATTTTTTGTCCAACACATTCCTCGTCTCTCCTTCTCAACAGGCAAAAACTTATGAGCGCCAAGTATTAAATCTTTTCTCCAGATCTGTTGATGTCTATAAAAACAGGGTGAATGGGGAAGGAACAATGTCTCTGTTGCCTTGAGCAATATAAAAATGAACATGAGAAATAATCAGAGACTAGATATATTAGAGTTCCCAAGGTAAGTTTTGCTAGTTTTGCAAATCTATCGATGAAAATCCATTAGTGAACATCCTCCATCATTGAACATCACACAGATTTCCCATTCCACTACAGGTAGAGTACCTTCTCACTATCTTTCAAACAAAGGAATGCCTCTTACAAATCCATCTCATGCACCTTTTCTTCACTAGCAAGCCCAACTCAGTCAAATGAACATAATCGGCATAAAATCCCATCTATCTGCATAGTGGGCACCTGGCACATTGATTGGCCTCTTTTAGCCCTTCAATTGTTGGTATTCATGCCCCTGTGCACGCACAAATGTTGCAGAAAACATGTCCACATCCCAATGCAATAGGATCAAACACTATATCCAGAAAAAATAGGGCATGTCAGGTTAAACTCCAATTTCATGGAATCATGTAATGAGCATTTAATAACAGGATCACTGCCAGTAAAGTTGCATGAGCATTCAGGAAACATTTCACCAATATGTTGATGCTCCGAATCTCTTGTGTTGATTTGAAACACAATCAGTTCAATTAACCATGGTGAATTCAATAGCTCTATGTGCTTCGTCTATAACTTTGTCTTGAAGTTCCGACCATTGACTGAGCTATGTACTTTGTCATAATTTTTTAGAATCTTTCAAATCACAATGGCATTCATGGCCACATAGCTGACTAAGTGTCGACTTTCTTGGATCATTGCCTCATGATCATTGGCAAAGAAATATTTAATACATCAGAGAAACCTTTGAAAACTAGAAGCAAGATGTAGATGTAACATATGTTTGGCACGGGAACTGAAGAAACCCACTATAGCCGATACTTCTTTTGTAAGCTCGTAAAAGAAAAAAATTTCATGATAGACTAGGCCTTGCGGTGAAGGAATTTGGTGCCGACCAACTCTCAATAGATATTGAGAGAACTCATAGGAAAATTTGGTGATGGTGCATTAAAGTTTAGTGAGAGATAAACCAAAAGTCAAGAGGTCTGAGATCTACACAGATATGCAATATTACTTACGAATTTGCAAGATTCGCTACCACCGTGAAGGGAGAAAATCGATACACCGAAAAATCATCGCCGAGATCTGCATTTGAGGAGTTAAAAAAAACATACCAGGCTAACCCATTTCGAGGATGATGTTGATATCGATTTGAAAATTCTAATTTTGAATTTCCTGACATATATATTTTTGATTTTAGAAATCGTAACAGTCCACATATTTTGGCCCAGGAAACTACAACTAGACTATTAATAGCTTTCTCTCATCCCTCAACAATAATATAAAAAAATTACCTTAATATGGATGCTTGTTTAGGTATTCAGTTATAAAATGGCGACATCGATTTCCAGTGCAGTGTTTAGTCCAGGTTTTATGTTTTCAGCAGAGGAAAGATCTTATTTTGTTTATACAATGAAGTTCATGTTGAAAGGGTGCGGTGTAACAACAAACATATACTTCACATTGTTGTAAATTTTTGGATGAAAGCTACTTCGTGAACCCTAAGAGAACAGAAATTCAAAATTTCTACAAAGTTTCTGATTTGGTGTGGCTGGTCATAAAAATTATCAGAAAAGTTTGCCAAACATCTCGGATCACAAAGCAATCAAGGCTAGATGAAGCTCGATATGAAAATGCAGAAATGTTCAGATAAAATTTCTTCTGCAAAGGTGTATGGATCAAAAGTGTGTGTGGTATTACTGGGGGTTTTTGATGGGCAGTGCAACGCAAATTGCAAGCGGGACACACTGTTTTAGTCATTAGTTTTGGTTCAAAGTCACTGTTTTAGCATGTAAGGAAAAAAGATTTTTTTTTTTATCTTGTTCACTTAATGTGTACTGTTTTTATTTTGTAGGTTGAGGATGGATGCACATCAAATATTTTTATTATTATTATTATTTATTTTTTTTTTTAATTTTTTAATTGAAAACAAGAAATTTTAAGAAGAATTTAAATGAAAATTTTGAGCAAATAGAGACAAGTTTATTGAAATTTGTAGGCAAAAAATGGATTAAGCAGAATTTTTTATTGTCCACAATTAAAATTATTCCTAAAAATTGTTAGAGACACCCTATTTTCTGATCCTCACAATCACTCGAAGCGCGGAGGAGAGCATATTTATTCTAAGAAAACAAAACTGGAAATAAAATCCTACCTGCTCTATGATAACTAAAACTTAAAGATTAGTTACGTGTAGTCAAATTTCCAATGGAGCCAAGTACGCAACAGTAACAACAATATGTTCAGTGGTGATTTTTTAAATGAATAATGGAAATATTCGAAAGTTAATGAATCTAGTTGTTGTAACCACAAACTAACTAAATAAAAATGAGATTTATCTAATCGAGTGCTTACCTGGAACCATTGCTCGATAATTCTTTCATAGGCATGTTTTTCCTCGCTCAGATATTGTTGTAACTCCTCTTTATCTTCCTCAATATCCTTCTGGAATGATTGTTCGCCATCAAATATGTAGGGTTCTTCAAATGTTGAAACCCCGTTTGTTGTTGGAGGAGTGTTTGAATCTTTAATTGCTATCAAGATCTCCTCTTCTAGAGAAGAGGAGATCCCAAATTTCACGAGGATCTGAGTGAGTAGTTCCAAGTTGAGACTCATTGTTAAAACATATTGAAAAAGGGGTTCTTACAACACCCAAATCAATAAAAAAAAAAAAAAAATCATACTTCCTGAAACACATACTCTCTACAGTTGCGAAAAACAAACTTGCTACAACTGAAATTCACACTTGCGGAAAATGAAATATACACTTACGCTTTCAGGAATTGAAACATGCCCTTCATGCACTTACCCATATGTCACATAAGAGTTAGGAGCATGACTAATCACACTTGCATGAAAATTCAAACTAAACCTCAATCCATCATGCTTCCCCAGAAGCGGCGCAAAAATGTTTTTGAGGAAATATTGTCGTTTAATTCCGCTATAGTACTTGCCCAACTATTTAATTTGTCAATCCAAAGTTTGTAGGCTTACGAAGCACATCCACTATATATGCAGGACTGAAGTGGAAGTAATCTAATCTAAATTGTTGAAATGAAATCAATCTAGGAAAGCGTTGAAATACTAACTAGGAAAGCAAGAAATTGCATAAGGGAAAAACAAGACAACATGTGAAGAGTTGAATGACAAATGACATATGTGAGCTCACACCATAAATCAATCTCAAATTATGTTACAAGAATTAAATGACAAATCATGGAAGAATACCAATGAAAGAATCAAAGCGCAGAATCCCCTTCTCCTCATTACAAGACTAAATTATGAATTACATGATCAATTATGAATAACATCCTCCAATTATGAATAACATGATGACCCTCATGAAGAGAGAACACTCTCTTTTATACATGAGTGTCATAATTACAGATCCACTATTCTCTCAACCACTCTCAACTACTTTCCCATTATGACAAGATATGATCCCCTCAAATCCTCCATACATCTCTCACATATCTTAGATAAGATATGCTAACCAAATCTTTCATGATCTTCTCTCTTTCAAATCTTCAAGTTTGGAGATGTAATTCGAATTTGAGGATAGGTGGTGTGTTTTGACTTTGTTGCAATCTTCAAATATGCTTGCACACATCATCAAACTCATCCAACTTTGATATTAGTGAAAATATGTTAATTTCTAATATTTAATCACAAATTCACTTATAACACTAAAATGAATAAAGTGGAAAATAATAAGATCAAACCCAAATGTATGTATGGAAATGGTATGATAAAAGGTTAATGGGACGATGAAATGTGAAAAATAGTGAAGGAAAAGGTTGATGAAAATACAACATTTCTGAGGCCTAACATCTTTCTAAAACTGATCTCCAACTTGAACTGTCCTCTTTATGGTGCTTCCTCGTGTAAATCTAAGACATATAATATAATAATTCAAAATCATTCATTTTGGATTAGAAATTACTCCTAGTCTCTGGCGAAGATACTCAAAGGCTTCCTGAGGAAATGATTTTGTAAAGATGTCTTCCAGTTGTTCTTTTGTGCCCACATATTCAACTCTGATGTTGTTCTATGCAACCTATTCCCATAGAAAGTGATACTTGATTGGAATGTGCTTCATCTTGGAGTGCATCATCGGGTTCTTTGAGATACCGATGGCACTTGTGTTATCACAATAGATTGGAATGGGCTCATCATACTCAACCTATATATCTGTTAGAGATTTTTTCATCCATAGAACCTGTGTACAACATGTTGTTGCTACAATATACTCTACCTCGGTTGTAGATAAGGATACTAATGATTGTTTCTTGCTTAACCATGATACTAAACACTCACCCAAGTAGAGTGCCTCTCCACTAGTGCTTCATTGGTCATCAATGAAATTTGCCCAATCTGCATCCATGTAGGCAATAAGTGATAGATCCTTTCTTTTTAGATACCATAATCCAAACTCTTCTATTCCTTTGAGATATCTGAAAATCCTCTCCACTTCTAATGCATGTGATTCCTTTGGTGTTGCTTCAAATCACGCTACTTGTCCAACTTCCTACATTACATCTGGTCTGGATGTTGTCACATATAGTAAGCTACCAATCATTGAACAGTATTGTCTCTAGTCTGTATACTTTGAATCATCATCTTTTCTCAACTTGCAACTGATTTTCATAGTGCAAGATACCAGATATAATAAATATGCAGAACATAAATAAAATGATAGAAATGGCAAAATAATAGTAATATATCCAAGATAATCTCCACAATAACACATAAATGATATAAGAACAACAACAAAAATAGCACTTTGATTCAGAAAGCAATGTTCATAGGCCTCTTCAAGGGGGAAACCTCCAATCGAGTAGCGCTCTGTTACAATAATCTTCAAGCAAGGGTTTTCATACCCTCGACCCTTATTTATACTAAATATGTCTATCAAGAGAAGCATCTAGAGGAAGATCCTTCTAGAAGTGGAAGCTTCTATTAGGTCTTCTTACATCTGCATTATTCTATTTTATTGAAATGCCTTATTAATATTGACCTTTATTACATCTGAATATATTGATCTACCTATGTGTGGGTTAGGACCCTAACATGTCTGCCCCCTTAAAAACAACCTTGTCCTCAAGGCTTGAGATGTGGAAACTGCTGCAGAATGGTAGCTGGTTCCCAAGTGGCATCTACTAGAGTCATATCTTTCCACTAGAATAGCACTTCCTTGATGGTTCTCTGACGTAGGAAATGCTCACGCTGGTCCAAAACTGATTCTGGATATAGCCAAATGGATCCTTCTTCAGATAACTCGGGACGGTTGGTTTGAATTTGGCACCTAGTTCCAATCACCTTCTTTAAGCATGAAACATGAAAAACTGGATGTAGCTTCGACTGACTGGGCAAAGATAAGTAATATGCGACTTGTCCCACATTCTTGACAAGTTTATAAGGAAAATAAAATTTGGGTGCTAGCTTCTGACAATGCTCAGCCTTGAGGGAAGTTTGCTTGTATGGTTACAGTCACAGAAACACCTGATCCCCTTCTACAAATTGACGTTTAGAGCGACCTTGATTTTCTTGTTGCTTCATGCAATTCTGTGCCATGACCAAGTTCTCTTTAAGTGTAAAAAGATTATCCTCTTGAACTGTAAGTGTTTGGTCAGCCGCCTGGACCTTCAAGGTACCCGGTAAGTATGAGAGAATTGAAGGTGGCTTCTGTCCATATATCGCTTCAAAAGGAGTCATGCAAGTAGTTGTATGGTAGGAAGTGTTGTACCACCATTCAGCTAGGGGTACCCATTGAGCCCACTGATGTTGTTTTTCAGAGGCAAAACACCTCAGATATGTTTCCAAACACTTGTTGACAACTTCCGTTTGACCATCAGTCTGGGGATGATAAGCTGTGCTAAGATGCAATTGGGTGCCCTGTAGCTTAAACAGTTCTTGCCAAAAATTTCTTGTGAAAGCTGGGTCACGATTAGAAACAATAGAGTGCGGCATGCCATGAAGCTTGAAGACCTAGTCCATGAAAATTTGAGCCACCATGGATGCAGTAAATGGGTGTTGAAGAGCACAGAAATGAGAATACATGGAAAGGTGATCCAAAACCATCATTATGACTGATTTATTCCCTGATTTGGGTAAGACGGTAATTAAGTCCATAGAGATATCCTTCCAAATAGTAGGTGGAATTGAAAGCGGTTGTAGTGTTCCTGGAGATTTGACTATTTCTCCCTTGTTGGGTTGACACACCTCACATTCGGCAACAAAATTATGGATGTCCTGTTTCATACCATCCTAAAAAAAGAACGTTTGACCCTGTCATATGTTTTGGTGAACATTGAGTGCCCTACTGTGGGTGTAGCATGAAGCTCAGAAAGTACCATGGATTTAATCTTTGATTGTTTATTTAAATAAAAATAACCTGTGTATCAAAGCTCATCCTGGAGCCAAGAGTACCCTGGGGGAGCCGGAGCCTTGGTCTGCAATTGCTGGATCAGAAGTGAACTTTTGGGATCTTGAATCCATTCCTGGAGCACAACTTGGAGCCAATCGGGTATAATGAAGGAAAGAGAAAAAAGGGATCCTTCTTCATATTTTTGGGATAGTGCATCCGCCACTACATTGTCTTTTCCCTTCCTATAAATGATCTCATAATCATAACCAAAGAGCTTAGTCACCCATTTTTGTTGCTCCTGAGAGGAAATGCGTTGTTCCAGAAAGTACTTGAGGCTTTGATGGTTGGTATTAATTTGTAAGCATTGCCCCAAGAGATAAGGGTGCCACAGATCAACAACGTGTATAATAGCCACCATTTCCTTTTCATAAATGGGTTTGCCCAGATTCATTTCAGACAGTTTCTTGCTAGTGAAGGCCAAAGGTCGACCCTCTTGCATAAGGACAGCACTGATTCCTTTCTCTGAGGCATCAAATTCCAACACAAAAGTCTTTGTTAAATTAGGAAGGGCCAGAACCAGAGTGGTGCACATGGTTGTCATCAAGGTTTGAAAAGCTTTAGCAACGACTGGAGTCCAAGTGAAAGAGTTATTTTTTAGGAGAGCAGTGAGAGGTGCTGCAATCTTTCTGTAGTTCTTAAAAAACTTGCAATAATACCCTGTTAAGCATAAAAATCCATGCAAGATTTTGAAAGTCTTTGGGTGCAGCCAATCTTGCATGGCTTCAACCTTTTTCATATCCACCCTGACGCCATCCATGCCAACCATATGACCCAAGTATTCTACTTCTGAGGCACCAAAAGCACATTTAGACTGTTTCAGGAAAAGTTGGTGTTGGGAGAGGAGATGGAGAACTTGATCCACATGAGTAAGATGGTCTGTCCAGGTTTTTCTATAGATGAGGATATCATCAAAGAAAGCTAAGACAAAATGATGAAGAAAGGGATGGAATACATGATTCATGAGGCTTTGGAAGGTGGAGGGGGCATTACACAAGCCAAAGGGCATGACCAAAAACTCATAGTGGCCCTCATGAGTGCGAAAGGACGTCTTGGGAATGTCTTCCTCTTTCATACGCATCTAGTGATAGCCCGAGTGAAGATCAAGTTTATTAAAGAATTGGGTGCCACTCAATTCATCTAGGAGGTCATCAATGACAGGAATGAGAAATGTGTCTTTAATGGTCAGTTTGTTGAGGGCACGGAAGTTAGGACAAATTATCCACGAACCTTCTTTCTTCAATACCATGACTACAGGAGAAGAGTAAGGGCTCATACTAGTGTAGATAATGCTTGCATTAAGGAGTTCCTGGACCATTTTCTCAATTTCATTTTTTTGTCAAAAGGGGTGGCGATATGGACAGATATTGGGAGGAAGGCTTCCGGGTACAAGGGGAATGGAATGATCATGAACACCATGGGAAGGAGGGAGTCCTTGGGGATTGCAAAATACCATTTGATGTTTAGAAAGGAGAGATTGGAGGTCATGCAGCACCAGGGGTGTCTCTGTTGCTTGTATGGCATGGAGTTGGGCAATGACACCAGAATGACCTTTTTTGAGCAGCTTTTCCATGCGATGGGAACTAATGACCTTAGGTGAACCAACAATGATGCCTTGGAATTTATATTGGTGGCCTTATTGGTCAAATTGCATGGTTAATGCCTTAAAATCCATGAGAATGGGACCCAAAGTTCTTAGCCAGTCTGCACCCAACACAATTTCACAACCACCCATGTCAATAGCAAATATATGGGATTTTAGGTGGTAGTCACCGATTTGGGGACACACATTTTCACAGTGCCCTCCACATTTCATGGCACCACTATTGGCAATCATGATCTGGAAATTATTGATAGCATGGATGTAGCAATGAGTTTCTTGGGCAATGCGGCGATGAATAAAATTATGGGTGCTTTCACTATCAACCAGAATGATGACCTTCTGATGCTTGATGTAACCGATTAACTTGAGGGTTTGGGGAGCAGAAAATCCAGTGAGATCATTGAGGGAAATGACGGGTCCTACTTTGGGAGGGTTTGAGGGAGGGGTTATGTCAGTGATTTCAGGTGACTCAGACACAAGGGGAGTTTCAACATCCTCTTCTGAAATATCCTTAGAGATGGCCATAAAAATATTTTGTTCCTTACACTTGTGGCCCGGGAAATAGTGGGAGTGACGGGTTTAGGGCGAGGGATAAAGGAGGGTTTTT
Source organism: Picea mariana (assembly GCA_032191745.1). Classification (NCBI taxonomy): domain Eukaryota; kingdom Viridiplantae; phylum Streptophyta; class Pinopsida; order Pinales; family Pinaceae; genus Picea; species Picea mariana. The sequence continues at coordinate 9,546 of JASDQU011310776.1, read as the reverse complement.
GGTTTTGAGATGATACAACCTATTTTGCTTCTTTATCTCTTTTAGTAGCCTCCACCCAAGTTGAGGGTTGAGCCATGAGGACATGGGACCGAATCTCCTCCTTGAGGCCACTGATAAAAAACTCTCGAAAGAAAGCATTAGTCATGCCCTCTATTCAAAAAGCCAGGCTCTCAAAGGCAACTATGAAGTCTTCTACTATTCTGGATTGTTTTAACTTTGTCAAACAAACCAAAAGGTTGGTGTCCATGTCAAAGCATTCATAAAGCAATCACAAATTGGGTCCAGGCAATATACCCTTGATGGGAAGTTTTTCTCCATTGCCACCATTGCCAACATTCTTGATGTAGATGGAGAACACCATACCGTAGTTTGGCCAAGTTATCTGTGATGTCGTATAAAGAGAAATAATGTTCCATTTGGGTTACCCAACTAGTGGGGTCTGAGCCATCAAATTTGGTCACATCCACCCGCGAAAGGCATAGGTCACGTTGAACGTGATGGTTCTGAAAGGTATGGGAATGGGAGGAATGTTTGCCTTCAGTCTTTGGAGGTGCTTCAGAGAAATGGTCATCTGTAGGGATCTTTAGTTTGGTGCAGAGGGATGCAAAGACAGATTCAAGATGGGTGGTCAGTTCATGTTTGAATTCCTCCATTGAGGACTGCATGGTTGTATTTATGGTTGTATTGATGGATGAATCGATGGAGACAACAGTAGAACTGATTTTTTTCACTTCTTTTTGGGTTTCGAGAAAACCAGATTGCAAGGTGTTGAAGCAAGTTTCTAGATCTTGGCTACGGGTATGGGCCATGAGGATGGGTGAACTGAAAAGGGGCTGGTGGGGTAAAACATTTTCCCAAAAAATGATATGGATGAATG
>JASDQU011310774.1:0-12878 GCA_032191745.1 Picea mariana | reverse complement strand
AGAGTCTGAATCCTCACTAAGGACTATGGGCTTCTACTCAACACTAGGTTTAGGCTTATTTCTATCCATTCTCGAGATAAGCCGAGCATTCTTCTTTCCTTTTCCATTAACAGTAGGGTTACCTCTAACCTTTTTTCTCATAGGCTTTTTTATAGCCTCAGCCTTCTCAGTTATAACGTCGGGTAAGTCAATATCGGGGTCGATCGAAGGCTTAGGAGAGGGCAGCAGGACATGGAAGGGCACGGGTGGCCCGACCTTGGTTTCATTAACCACAGGCTTGTCAATCTGGACAAGGTCTGTATCATCAAAACCATTTCGAGCGATAAAAGCTCGCCAGCTATCACCGTGGAGACTTAAGTGATGAACAATGATAAGTCTAATTAGTCCATGGTGGAACATGCTACTATCGGCCTTCTCCCTTTTAAACCTTTTTGACATTTTGTACTGGCTACGCTAGAAATAGAAAGGCATATTCAATGGATACCCTATAAAATTCATTAACAAACGCAGGTGGTAGAGAAAAACGAGTCCATATCGACCCTCACAAGTCACGAATTGTTTAACAACTATCAAAAGGTCATGCCATCGTGGTTTAAGCATGGAAATGGGCATACCTCTGTCACAATATGTGACCTTTCGCGAGACAAACAACAGTGGCCATGGCACCTCTTCCACCTTAGAATTTTTGAACCAATGATGGCTCGTGGCTGCTAACCCGGTGGTAGAGCTAATGAACTCTTCACTGATTTCCAACTGAATGTCGCCCACGTTGGCTCTATAGCCATCAAAGTCAGGGCGAACTACTGTGCAACAAATAAATTACCCTCAAACCTCTGCACGAAGGTGAGCCAACCGCTATCCTCTAAGTCTTTCCGGGCATTGTCGAACAGTGCAAGGCTTGTCTACCGTTCGGCTCGATTCGCACCACCGGTGCCATGGAGCCGAGCACACGATGAACGAGCCAGGGTTTGGATCATAGCATACACAGGAGCAGAGTGCACGAAGGGTTACCCGAGCTAACAGAGGTGAAACAGGGATAAGGGATAGGCATTAATGACATCGTGCTAAGGTGGTGGAGCTTATTTTTGCCATGCATAATAGTTATTGCCAAGGTACAACCGTCGACGCTTATAGCTGTTCAACCCACTATTGTATAGTTTTAAAAAATCATGTCACTTGCCCGACCAATGAAGTAAGTGTATAAACCAACGCGCGCAATCAAAGTTGTGCCATAGTTTTAAACACCCAACATACAAATCGAAACCAATACCAATGTTTTGACTATGTGACATGCGTTGTAACAATTCATATCAAGAGTTTAACCAATGTGCCAATGCGTTTTAAACTAGGTGTCATATCAAATGAAATATATCAAGGGTTTAATTATAACACTTATATATCTTTATGAAACTAATGGTCAAGTAGATCAAATCAAAAGACATGTAAATCCAAATGCCAATGCATTACAAACTCAATGAGACAAAGTCACACAATCAATCCAAGAATGTCCAATGAGTACAGATCAAAAAGTTTTTCCAACTGCATAATGATAAGTGAAATGTAAGCGCAATGGGCATATCAACAAGAAGGATAACGACAGTTCAAATAATGATTTTAATGCGACTACGAAAGACCAATTTTTCATGCTTACAGTCGTGAAAACAAAAACGAAGGTAAATGTGCAAATGTCGCAAAAATAAAAGTGTCATTTATTTGAAAATTGTGACGAAAAATTGATGTTTGCAAAACATTGGTGTAGGCAGCTTATAAGACAATGGAAAAATGTGAATTGGCTGCCAACAAAATCCAGCTAGGTGCCTATGCTTAGCTTTAACCTTTTGGCATTCTATACATCTGGCGATGTATTATGCAATCTCTTTCTTCATACCTGGCCAAAAGTAATGGCTCTTGATTGCTGCCACAGTCTTCTGATATCCAGGGTGCCCAGCATAAGGCACGTTATGCATTTCTCTCAGAATCGCAAGTTTCAAACCCTAGACATTAGGTACATAAAATTTGTTCGTGTACATAAGTATTCCATCAATCTCTAACTTATAATCTTCCACTCCTTGCGGCGTCTTATCTTGTTGTAGCTTCGCTATCAATTCCCTGTATTGCAAGTCTACGCTTGTAGCTTCCAAAACTCTGCTCTTTATATCGATTTGATACATGCTAATGGATATAGAATGTAATTCGTGTACTCTCTTACTGAGTGCATCAACCACTTTATTCTCCTTCCCTTTTATATGCTTGATATCAAAATCGTATTCACAGAGAAATTCCAGCCACCTACTTTGCCTAGCGTTCAAGGTTGGTTGATCAAACAAATACTTCAGATCGTTATGGTATGTTCTGAATTCAAACCTCCTTCCCATGAGGTAATTTATCCATTTCCTCAGGGCGTGAACGATGGCCACCAACTCCAAATCATGATTTGCGTAGTTCCTTTCATGCTCTTTCAAATTTTTGGATTCATAAAAAATTACAAATCCACTCTAAATGAGGACTCCTCCTAGTCCTTCTTTGCATGCATCGGTGCACACAACAAAATATTCATTTGGGTCTACGATCCTTGGGATTGGAGCATTGGTTAACAATTGCTTCAATCGTTAGAAACTTCTCTCACATTCCTCTGTCCACAGAAAATTCTTCTCCTTCCTTTGCAAATAAGTGATAGGGTGAGATATTCTCGAGAATCCTGCGATAAACCCTTTGTAATAATCAGCTAGACCCATAATGGATCTGACTTCCGTCACATTCTTTGGTGCTGACCATTCTATGATGGCCTCAATCTTCTCAGGATCTACATCTATCCTATCCTTCGAAATAATATGCCCCAAGTAATGGATCTGCTCCTGATAAAACGAGCACTTGCTCAACTTGGCATACAATTGGTTCTCTCTTATCACTTGCAACACCATCCTAAGATGTTGCTCATGCTCTTCCTCCGACTTGGAATACACCAGAATGTCATCCAGGAAGACTATGGCGAACTTGTCCAGATAGTCCCTGAATACACCATTCATCAGGCACATAAAAACAATAGGTGTGTTTGACAGCCCAAACGACACCACTATGAACTCGTAATGACCATACCTCGTTCTAAAGGCGGTCTTACTGATGTCTTCATCCTTTATCCTTACCTGGTGATATCCCGATTTGAGGTCTATCTTCAAAAATATCTTCGCATCCTTCAATTGATCAAAGAGATCATCAATCCTCAACAGAGGATACTTGTTCTTTACAATTACTTTGTTCAGTTATCTGAAATCTATACACAATCTCAGCGTCCTGTCCTTCTTCTTCACGAATAGGACCGGGGCACCCCAAGGTGACACGCTTGGGTGTATATACCCCTTATTCAGAAGCTCTTCGAGCTGCAATTGTAGTTCTTTCAGCTCTGGCATACTCATTCTGTAAGGAGCTTTCGACACTGTAGTTGCTCCAAGAATTAAGTTTATAGAGAAGTCAATATCTCTCTTCGAAGGTAATCCGGGTACCTCCTGAAATATATCCTCAAAATCCGTTAATACAACATGATCTTTAATCCTTGACACCTTATCCTCAGGTGCTTCCTCTAAGTGGGCTACAAATAATTGACAACCTCTTATGTAGCACTTCTTCAGTTGCATTGCTGAAATTTCTCTGATAGCAACAACTCTGGGAATTCCTTGGACATTTTTCCAATTCCCTTCCTCATCTAGGCAAGTGAATGCCTTGTTACGACAGTCCAGGATGGCATGGTGTTGGTCCAACCAGTCCATCCCAATTAAATAGTCATAAGAGCCTAAAGGAAGAATGTTCAATTCAACATTCATGCTCAGCCCATTCATGTCCACGGGACAAGACTTAACCAACTCAGTGACTTTTCTCTTGGTTCATGTAGCCAACTGCACTAACCAAGACTTCTCATGTTTGCTTCTTGTCAAATGCAAACTTTCCACCACTCTAGGATCTATATAACTATGGCTAGCTCCTAAATCAATTAAAATAATAAAGGCATGGTTGTTGATCATACCTTCCACTTCAATCATGTGCAACTGATATTCAACTTGTTTGTTGTCCAGGGCTGCGTAGATCCTTGGCATTCTACTGCCCATGTCCTCCACTGTTTCAACCTGCTGAACATTGTGGATGGCTCTTGCTTTATCATTTCGGTGGGGGCAATCTATGTACCTATGGTTTCCTTTACAACCCCAACACTCCATAGGTGTCTGTCTTGGCATTTGTCCACCCACTTCAGCCTTCCTGGGCTCTCTAAAAGATGGTTGTCCCTGAGGAATGTTTCTAAAAAAGGAAGGTTTACTTCCCTTCTGTCACTTCTTTTTCTTGAACTTCTTCTTGTCTTCCCAAGGCTTCTGGAAGGTAGGATTTTCTTTTTGTTGTTCATATAAGAATTTTCCCCTCCTTGTCGTTTCTTCCATAGTCTTAGGGTCATCATATCGAATCTTGTCACCAATGGAAGGTGGAAATCCACTTAGATACCTCTGAATCTTGACAGTTTCTTCCTTGATGAACGAAACATACTTCAACAATTCCAGAAATCTTCGCTCGTATTCATCAATGGTCATGCTTCCCAGCTTGAGTTCAAAGAACTCTTTCATCTTTCTGTCATAATATCTTTTAGTCAAATATTTCTTCTCAAAATACCTCTTGAATTCCTTCCAAGTGATATCCTTCTCTCTAATGTGTTGCACTTGCACAAGTTGATCCCACCACATGGATGATTTTCCTTTCAGTTGATACATCGCAATTCTTCATTCGACATGAGAGGAATAATTCTGTAGTTGGAAGTACTTCCTCATGCCTAACAGCCATGTCTCGGCATCTTCCTCCTTCTGGTGTTCTCCATCAAACGTGGGAGGTTTAATCTTATTCATTTCTCCTTTCAGTTCATCCACTCCAGACCTCCTATGCCTTCTGGTAGGAGATGGGATTGAAATACTATGTGCTTCCTTACCAGAATGCTTTAAGGAGCGATGATGACGTCTGCTAACATTCCTCGATCTTCTTTTTCTCTCAGGGGTTTTGAGATTCTCTGTTTTGCTTGAGTCACTCCCTTTTATTTTCGATCCTGTCCAGGATCCGCATCAACTTCAAGTTGAATTCTCCTTGTTGATCTCTGGCTTTCATGAGCTTTCGGCTATCATCTCGATGAGCTTGGGCATCCTTCTATAATTTTTCAATGATTTTCATCATATTCCCTTCCTTATCCATCTCTTTTCCGTGCCCATTGGATTTCGATCCCTCGACTCCCAAGTGGACATCCATACCTTCTCTTTCATTCTCTGAACTGGAGGAAATCCGCGCCTCTTCCATTTCTTTGCACTCTGTGGCAATTCTAATTGGTTCTGACACTCATCAAACTTCTGCAATCACAATGTGTAGACAACCAAAATTTGTTAGGCCATCTCTCCTTAACAAATTCCACACATTCAAAACTAATCTGATTTAAGAAAACGTTTTGATTTCACGAATCTTTCGAGTTTTGATCGGCTCTATAACAATTTCAGGCGTTAGCCCCTCTATCTCAGATCCCAACCCGCGTGATCGCGGGTTGTGACCAAACGCTATACTACTAGATGCTACCCGGGCTTTCGGCCTTCGGAGATTTCAAAGAACTCACAAGACTTTCTCTCATAGTTTCGATTACCGAATTCACGAAATCGGGTGGATCAACGGTCCACGTTTACCCATCATCCAACGGCTGAAATCCACTGTGGTCTTTTCGTCTTTGAAGGTTTCAATGTCGAGTCTGAATGGGACGGATAAGTGGTCATTAGACCCAAAGTTTCAGGTGGAAATTGTGTTTGGAAGAACCAATTTTTGGACCTTAGAATATTCTTGAGTGCTAAGGAGTTACTTGGATGTGTTACGAAGCTCAGGAGAAGTAGCGATATAGTAAAACCACATAAGTGGTATTGGGGCTGCAGAGTAATGTGGGCCGTAGGATATGTTCGGAAGCAAAGGAAACCTTATGACTGTAAGATTTGGAAGAAGATGCAAGAGAGTTATCTTGGAAACCTTTCAGAATTTCGACAATCGGGAGAAACGAGATTTGCTAATGCACGAACTTCTGATGCCCGAAACTCTGAAATCCTGAGAAAGATCTACACTGTAGATCGTAGGAAAAGAGCTTGATCGTGTGATCAAGTAGGTGAGTAGATTGTAATTTCAAAATTTCGGCAATCGGGAGAAACGAGGTGTGCTGATGCACAAAATCCCGAAACCCAAAGTCCCAAAATGAAAAGCGAGGAAGGTGGGACCCGATGACGTCGTCGAAGGTGATGTGGACCTTCCTGGACCAACCACGTGCCACCATTTTAGTCAGTGACAGTTGTACTACGTGGGCTCGGAGGGTAAAGTAGATCATAATTTTGGATGTCGGAAGATTGGGAAGAAGTAGGTGTGGGAACTTCTGAGGTCCGAAGTTCCAAGGTCCCAAGGTTCCAAGACTCGAAGTTTCGAGGTTCCGAAGTCCCAAAAACTTCGAGGATGAAAAGACCACAGTGGGGTTTCAGCCGTTGGGGTTGTAAAGGAAACCATAGGTACAGAGATTGCCCCCACAGAAATGATAAAGCGAGAGTCAGCCACAATGTTCAGCAGGCGAAAACAGTGGAGGACATGGACAATAGAATGCCAAGGATCTACGCAGCCCTGGACAACAAGCAAGTTAAATATTAGTCGCACATGATTGAAGTGGAAGGTATGATCAACAACCATGCCTTTATTGTTTTAATTGATTCAGGGGCTAGTCATAGTTATATAGATCCTAGAGTGGTGGAAAGTTTGCAATTGTCGAGAAGCAAACATGGAAAATCTTGTTTAGTGCAGCTGGCTACAGGAACCAAGAGAAGAATTATAGAATGGGTTAAGTCCTGTCCAATGGACATGAATGGACTGAGCACGAAGGTTGAATTGAACATTATGCCTTTAGGCTCTTATGACTGTTTAATTGGGATGGACTGGTTGGACCAACACCATGCCATCTTGGGTTGTCGTAATAAGGCATTCACTTGCCTGGATGAGGAAGGAAATTGAAAGATAGTCCAAGGAATTCCTAGAAATGTTGTTGTTAGAGAAATCTCAGCAATGCAGCTGACGAAGTGCTTCAGGAAAGGCTTTCAATTATTTGCAGCCCACTTAGAGGAAGCACCTGAGGATATGGTGTCAAGGATTGAAGATCATGCGGTACTAATGGAGTTTGAGGATATATTTTAGGAGGTACCCGGATTACCTCCGAAGAGAGATATTGACTTCTCTGTAAACTTAATTCCTGGAGCATCTCCAGTGTTGAAAGATCCTTACATAATGAGTACGTTGGAGCCGAAAGAACTACAATTGTAGCTCGAAGAGCTTCTGAAGAAGGGGTATATATGCCCAAGCGTGTCACCTTGAGGTGTCCCAGTCCTGTTCGTGAAGAAGAAGAATGCGACGCTAAGATTGTGTATAGATTTCAGACAACTGAACAAAGTAACTGTAAAGAACAAGTATCCTCTGCTGATGATTGATGATCTCTTTGATCAATTGAAGGATGTGAAGTTATTTTCGAAGATAGACCTCAAATCGGGATTCCACCAGGTAAGGATTAAGGATGAAGACATCATAAAGACCACCTTTAGAACAAGTTATGGTCATTACGAGTTCACAGTGGTCTCGTTTGGGCTGTCAAACACACCTATTGTTTTTATGTGCTTGATGAATGGTGTGTTCAGGGATTATCTAGACAAGTTTGTCATAGTCTTCCTGGATGACATTCTGGTGTATTTCAAGTCGGAGGAATAGCATGAACAACATCTTAGGATGGTGTTGCGGGTGCTAAGAAAGCACCAACTGTATGCCAAGAAGAGCAAGTGCTCATTTTATCAGGAGCAGATCCATTACTCGGGGCATATTATTTCAAAGGATGGGATAGTTGTAGATCCTGAGAAGATTGAGGCCATCAGGGAATGGTCAACATCAAATAACGTGATGGAAGTTAGATCCTTTATGGGTCTAGCTGGCTACTACAGAAGGTTTATCACATGGTTCTCGAGGATAGCTCACCCTATCACTTCCTTGCAAAGGAAGGAGAAAAAGTTTCAGTGGACGGATGATCGTGAGAAAAGCTTTCAGCAATTGAAGCAACTGTTAAGCAGTGCTCCAATCTTAAGGATTGCAGATCCAAACAAAGATTTTGTGGTGTGCACTGATGCGTGCAAAGAAGGACTGGGAGGAGTCCTCAATCAGAATGGATTCGTAATCTGTTATGAATCTAGAAAGTTGAAAGAGCATGAAAGGAACTATGCAACTCATGATTTGGAGTTTGCAACCATAGTTAATGCTTTAAAGAAATGGAGGCATTACCTCATGGGAAGGAGGTTCGAACTAAGAACATACCATAATGGTCTGAAGTATTTGTTTGATCAACCAACCTTGAACGCTAGGCAGAGTAGGTGGTTGAAGTTTCTTTGTGAATACAATTTTGATATCAAGCATATCAAAGGGAAGGAGAATAAAGTGGTTAATGCACTCAACAAGAGAGTACACGAATTACATGCTACAACCATTAGCATGTGAGAAACTGATATAAAGGGCAAAATTTCAGAGGCTGCAAATACAGATTTGCAGTACAAGGATTTAGTAGCAAAGCTATAGCAAGGTAAGATGCCACATAAAGTGGAGAATTATAAATTGGAAACCGATGGAACACTTCTGTACAAGAACAAAATTTATGTACCTAATGTACAGGACGTAAAACTTATGATTTTCCATGAAATGGATAATGTGCCTTATGCAGGGCACCCTGGATAACAAAAAACCATAGCAGCAGTCAAGAGCCATTACTTTTGGCCAGGTATGAAGATAGAGATTGTTGAATACATCGCTAGATATATGGAGTGCCAGAAGGTTAAAGCTAAGCACATGCACCTAGCAGGGTTGTTGCAACCTTTACCTATTCCTGAGTGGAAGTGGGAAGTGGTGGCAATGGATTTCATCACAGGATTGCCCAGAACATGCAAGCTGCATGATTCAATTATGGTAGTGGAGGACAAACTTACGAAAGCTCCCCATTTCATTCCGTTAAAGGATACTCACAAGAAAATGGAGGTTGCTAATATTTTTATGAAGGAAGTGGCATGATTGCACGAAATTCCCAAGGCAATTGTGTCTGACAGAGACCCAAAATTTATGTCAAATTTATGGAAAGGGTTATTCAAGGGATTCAGAACGAATCTGAATTTTAGTACAACCTATCATCCTAAGTCGGATGGGCAGACAAAGTGGTGAATCGAGTGATAGAAGACATACTAAGGATGTATGTGATGGACAAACCATCGAAATGGGAAAACTACCTACACTTGGTAGAATTCGCCTACAACAATGGGTATCAAGCATCATTGAAGATGAGCCCATTTGAAGCACTTTATGGCAGAAAGTGAAATACTCCAGTAAGTTGGGATAACTTAGCTAATAGAGCGATAGTTGGGCCAGAGGTGCTCAAGAAAATGGAAGAGAAAATGCTGAAAATTAAGCAGAATTTGAAAGTTGCCCAAGACAGGAAGAAAACCTATGCTGATAAAAACAAAACCCACATAGAGTTTAAAGTGGGAGATCATGTTTTTCTAAAAGTAAAAGCCAATAGAAGTTCCCTGAGGCTTGGAAGCTGTTCCAAGTTGGCAGCCATATTTTGTGGGCCATTTGAAATCCTAGAAAGGATTGGTCCAATTGTATATATGCTTGCGTTACCTACATCCATGAATGTACATAATGTGTTTCATGTTTCATTACTTAAGAAATATATACCTGATCCTAATCATGTGATTGACTGGAATGTGATCTAGGTGGAATAAGAAGGTGTCCTGCAAGTGCATCCTGTGCGCATATTGGACCAGATAAGCAAACACCTCTGGAATCTATCCATAGGACTTGTAAAGGTCCAGTGGACCTGGTACGGTCCCGAGGACGCGACATGGGAGCATGAAGATGATATGCAGGCATAATACCTGCATCTTTTTGAAGATTTTGGAAATCTTGTTGATGTTGTGTCAAAGTTGCACTGAGGATAGTGCAAAAATAAGGGGAGGGGATTGTAATACCCCAAGGACATGCCCCAATTGCATTATGAATTGTAATGATGTTTTATAGGCTGGTGAGCCAAGTTTATATAAGTTGGTGGGCTTATGTGTTTATTAGGCCAGAGAGCCTGGTTTTTTGTACATGTAATGATGCACATTATTAATATAAAAACATCTCTGCGTGTCGACCGACCACAATGAATGAGTGATGGGGGACTAAGCTTCCACAAAGTCTGGGTAAGGGAGATGGGGCTGAAAGGTTGGAAGAAGGGATAAGCTTAAGAGCTTAAGACCTTGGGGATAATAAATAAATATTATTCCAAAGCTGTGTAAATGTTTATGTTCTATCCTAAGTTCCTGGTTGGGGAAACATGTGCAAAATGGGGAGCATGCAGCCCCAAGGAAACAGATGTCGACCTAGGCGCATGCAGTTAAAACCAGAGAAGGGAGCCGTGTTGGGGGTTCGACCTCCCATTTTCCATCCTCCATCTGAACTCGCGGGTGTCCATGATCGACCTCTGTTTCGATGTTTGTTATGGGGAATTCTTTCCTGAACCGTTAAGTCTCTACGTGGGATCTCTGTACACCCTCACGCATCTTCGAAAGTAGAATCGTGAACCCGTCCTGTGTTGCATGGTTGAGAAACCCGAAATTGCTTGAGTCATGTTGTGTTGTTCCAGTGGGTTGTTGTGGCCGTGCAGTTCCTACCCGTATGGGGTTGCTGCCATTGATTGTGTGTTGCTGAGCCTTGTTGTTGTGTCCTCACTGTGCTGGAATTGATCAAAAGAACAGGTTGCCAAGCCTGTGAGCGACTCTCTCCAAGTGAGAGAGTGCACGGAGCAATTGAGAACTCCTAGAAGGGGTCTTGTAGATGCCACAGAGCTCAGAGACTTCCGGTCCGGTCTGTTGCTGAAGCCCAAGGCAAGAGAGGTTTAAAAGCCGAAGAACTGTCCAAGTGACAGTGAAAATGTATACTCCTGGTGTGGGACATGCATGTGGGGAATGAGGGTATGTGAGAAGTGGGCGTAAATGACTCCTGGGAGAGAATCCTTCCTTTGTAACTGTGTTTCTGTCGTTGACCTTGCCTAGCCTAGGATTCCCTGATCGATGGAGCTTAGTCCCGGCTCGGGGGTGAGCTATTGCTGAGAGTGATGAGCAGCGCGGTCTAAGGCTGGGAGGTTCGTGGAAGGTTTGCACACAGTTGGTGGAATTACTACAGTTTCAAAGATAAGTATTAGTTTGTGCTTAATATTATTTTTTGCATGCTTGTGATTGCTTATATGTTATCATGTATTGATCCAGAATCAGATCCAGGAGTCTAACAGGGCTAAAAAAGGCACAAAAATGAAAGTGCTTAGAATCAGACGAAACCAATTCCATTGCATCTGCCTCATCTTCCTGATTCCGACCATATATTTACTTCGTCAAACGGGTTCCGTATGCGAAAGATATTGCATTCTGATCGAAAACCCAAACAAGTAAAAAAAGGGGGTAACTGTACATTCCGTACAGTCCACGTGGCAGGCTGACTGTATAGGTCGTACAGCCGTACAGATGATGTGTCAACATCTGGAGATGACACGTGACAAATGACAGGGTGTACAACAGGTGATTTGGACCAGTCAGAGGGTGACATGTGTCACCACTGTAAGGGTGACACGTGGCACAGGCTCATGGTGGCAGGTACAGTGGCATGCTGACATGGCGGTACGGTTGTTGACTGGGCAGACACCTCGGCAGACAGGTGGTACAATCCTATGTTGAAAAGTGGGATCATGTTTGGCTAATGGGAAGGTGCCACGTGGCCCAGTCTTTGGCTGCCACGTGGCACCCCTCTATTGGTTGTTGGTTTGTACAAAATATTGGGTCTTCGCTGGGTTCGACCGCCCGACCTCCTCCAAGCTACAGACTGGCAGGACCGGGCTAACCACCCACTCCACTATTGGTTCTTAATAACCATATGGAAAATATTGTATTTAAGTTGAATGCAAAGTTTAATTGGAGGTGGAAAGGGCTGGGGCTAAGCCCCAGCCCACGGTTTATTATATTACATGTGACCACAGTGGCTAAGGGCACGGGCGCCAGAGCATAACCACTATGCACGCGGATTGGGATAGGGCCTAGCCCTTGGACTTAAGCTCCTCCATGTAACCACCAGCGCAAATCGAGGAGGGCCTATTCCTTAGGGCACCTTTTATTAGGCCGAGGATCTATGCAGAGCCCCAAAAACCAGGAGCTAGCGCAAGAATGGGCCAGCGCTCAGCCCTTTGGGCTAGCACTTGGCCAAATTTAGTTGCATGTGACCGAGAATAGGGGGGGAACGCCCAGTTTGGGGGGCTTATACCCATATTAAGGCTAAAGTGGGTTTTATTATAATGTTTTGGATTTTTAATTGATTTGGCCTGTAATTAATGGATTTTGGTCATTTTTGGGAGATTTTGGACTCTTTTTGAGCCCAGATTTTGGGAGGAAGTTGGAGTTGGATAACCAACTTCAGATATGTAAAAACTAGGCCTGTTTGAGGCCAAGAAGGAGAGTCAGAGCAGAGTTATGCTAAAGGGAAGCCAAGCCAAAGCCATTTTTATGCAGGGAAGCTGTTGAGGAGCAAACGCTTGCGGGCCAATTTTGGGCGCTCCGGTCATCCATTTTGCGTGTCGTTTCTTCTGCTGGGTTCTAGAGATCTAGAAGAACATGACCAAATCAGTCTAGTAGCCTAATGGCATTGATGCGATGTACTTTTTGAGCTTTGAACAGAAATAAAGAAGCCTCCCCTACTGAGACAAAGGCCTGGAGACGTAGGCAATTTTGTGTCGAACTCTA
>JASDQU011310773.1:5178-21704 GCA_032191745.1 Picea mariana | reverse complement strand
ATCATAGGTAGCCCATTTTATCTTTTAAATATTTTTGTTGTTACAGTTAACACGTTGTGTTTATTAGGATTATACTCATTTCAATGTGGTAATACAGGATCAATTGATAATCAATCATGACAAGCCAAAATCACAAAATACCAAAGTACTCGGTGTACTTCCAGTCAGATGCAGGACCTGAACCATCATCTCGACCAGTTGAAGTGTTGGTGATTGATACTAATCACCACACTCGTGAAGACCACTGCCTTGGTTATGAAGAAATCTACATGATCTTCAATTCTACATATTTCCACACGGATGACGAGAATTTGGGATTTTGCCATAATATCCTAAGAAGTAGCATCCATCTAGTAGTCGTTCGTCCACCGCTTTTCCCATACAGCGAGGAAGCACAATGGTGCCTCAAACAATTTGATGCAACAACAACAACCATCGTGAGAAAACATGGGAAGTGGCTAGCATCCCTGAGACCTGAAGATATTGGCTCCATATATCATCTTCCCACTCCCACATGCTCTCTAAATGAACCATTCTTAAAAGGGTTTTCTGAGGTGAGCAAAGGACCAACGAAGCAAATGAAACACTGGTGGGTCGACGAAGATGAAACCCTCAAACAAGGCCAGAAATTAGTTCCTACTCGGAAGCTCAAGATGCCCTACAAAATGTTGGTATCCATGCTCTGTCGTCTATATGGAGAGGAAAAGAGCACACATTTTCAAACCGATTGGTTTCCTTTGTCACACACCATCATTAGGATGGGTCAAGTATTCAACTGGGCATACATCCTACCTTTCAACATATGTCTACACGTGGATAATCTCCCAAGTATGAAGAAACCATGTTTTTATATGTCGGTCTACATGATCGATGCCATTTGCTCCTATGTACAATTTGTTGACTTGGGGTGGAACTGGGACCRGAACCAACCCTCCATACATGTATACTGCTCTCAATTATGGAGTGTTAATTACAGAAAACACTTTTATAACACATGTTATCTCTTCCTAACCCCTTTGCAGTCTATTCTATTTGGGTTCCCTAGACACAGAATTTCCTTTGAAGCCAGGAATGGGATGAAAGGGGTAGCCRATTGGTTTCTCTATAAATATTATTCATATATCAAAGTGTATGGGACCACTGGGGCCCCACACCTTTTAACATACTTTGTTTCATACCATTTGTTGATGTTGGATATTGCATACCAGACTATGGGGTTAGGGGTTACTACACTATTGCAAATCATCATAAAAAAAATTTGGCCAGTGTTCCCTATTCACATCAAAAGTTTCACTATTTCCAATGGATAACATGAAAGAAGTTGAGTCCCTGCAAGAGTTAATTCTATTCTTGGGAGAGCCCAAAGGCCATGATCCTCACGAGTTGGAAATCATCCATGTTAGGTCTGTTGGTCTAACCCATTCCAATATCCACGTGGTCGATTTCGAGGAGGACAAGTTTAAGGGAACACTCTCTTATAATGAAGTCCTACATCAGATTCCCCATGATGATGCCAAGTGGGAGATTGAACATGAACAATAAGAGATCAAGAGGGAAACTCTAAATGAGTTCCATAGATTACTTCAGCAAGAGCAAGACACCAACATCACCAAAGAGTAGGAGAAAACCAAGAAGGAAGAACAACTAGAACAAAAAATGATCCAAGTTGAGAAGGATTATCAAAGAAGGGAGGTTGAGAAGGCAAAGAGAAAAAGGGAACATGAGCACATGGCTCAATAGGATGCACTCCATTAGAAGAAAGGAGAAGATGTGAAGAAATTGGTTGAGGAGATAGAAGCCAATAGGTTAGTTGATGAAGCAAAAGCTAAGATATTGGATGATGAAGCAGAGGAAAAACAAATAGCTAATGAATATGAATCTAAGAAGAAGGCAGACGAGTTGATGAAGCCACAACAATTGCATAATTTAATCCATACCCCTAGCTCTCCATCAATGCCCAATTTGGGAATTGTGAATGTACCCCCCCCAAGAATACACTCCCATAAGGACTATTCCAGGAGATTCCTCCTTATCCTCCCAAGCCCTGAATTTTGAGGGCTCATTAGTAGCCATCAGAGACTACTACTTTGATAACAAGACAAGAAGTATTGATAATATAGTAGCCAAGAGGAAAAGAGGAGAAGACAAGAGGTCAAAATCATCTATAGGGAGGGTATTAGAATGGAAAGTAGGGCATGATCATGAAGAAAACGTGGTTCAAGCCGCCTGTGCACTCAATGCTTTCACATGGATAAATGCCTCATCTCTCCTTGAGGTAACCAACACCCTCAACACTGCCAAGAACATAATAGTTGAATTGGAGGTAGAGTTGAAAGATGTAAAGGAAAAGCTCAGCACATATTTCCAGAAAGCCGCAGAAGCAGCTCAAAGTTTCAATATAGAAAATATGAATAGAGTCCTACAAGCTCAAAAAGACCAGATGGATGAAGAATTCGAGAAAAGGATGATAATCCAACGGGACACCCATAACAACGAGTTAGAGGAAGAAATACAGAAACTCAAGACAACCATGGAAGAGGCCAGAGCATCAACATGCATATAGAATCTATCAAGGCACATACATTACTATTGAGTGAAGAATTCACAACATGAAAGAATGAACTACTCGATCTGCTAAATATCGTACGGGCTGAGTGAGAAGAACAACTCAGACTACAAAGCACATTGGTATATAATCAAGAAAGGCATCAGGAAGCAAGAAAATCCTTAGAGGAAATGCTCAGTTGGAAGGATATGCACAAATCTCCACCTACCACACTGTCGGTATATTCCAAGAGAGAAAAACTTAGATGCCATATGATCTTTGGAATTTGCATACCTCTCTTCAAGAGTGCACAGACCATCCAAAAGGTAGAATCTGACACTTACGTGAAGCTATGGAGTAGTGCAAACGATCTCACGAAAGAAGAAGGGGTAGAACCAATGCGGTCCATCAATGAAACAATAACTGCCAGCACAAGAATGGTTAAGGTGGAGGAAAGAAAAAAAACAATTCAAATGAACATTCAAAATCTATGTCAATTTGAGAAAGAATCAATCGAAGAACACCTGTTGAAACCTGCTCGACTCACCCACAAAATCCAATTCTTTGTTAAAAATGCAATAGAGAAGTTATACCAAGAAGTATCCACCAACGTTTGTAATGGAGAATCAGTCTTGGAAATATTACAATCAAGAAAACATGAGAGAATATTGAGAGATCATTCCCTCTGGAAAGAATATTGAGATCAACTATAATGACAGGGCAGCTTATGATTACAAATTTCACAATTCTTTCTAGATGTTGCCTTCTTTAGTTATTGTGATCTTATTTTGAATTCGGCATATGAAAAGTCTCTTTTTTTAAAACAACCTTGATTTCATGATTACAAAGACATCAATTGTAAACAATCACTCCTCATTATAAAAAGGGAAGATTGTCCATTTTAAAGGGCTTTTAGTTTCGGAATGAGCTAGATAGTAATTTTACTGCAAGTTAATTTGAACTAGAAGACATTTGTGTTGGAGATGATGGTGTCAATATGTATGAATGTGATTATTCTATGTATGCATGTCTATTCCTGTAGTATGTGAATATTGATTTACAAATTATTTTTGAATTAATGTTTGGATTGTTCACAATTACCATGATTTTCAGAATGATTACAATGATAGTTTGATACAGTTAACTAATCAATTTATTGATTCTAACTAGTCATGTTGTTGAACTTTCATGTTACTTGTGTTATGAATTTCTTCTATGCAAGTAATATATATATTTCATTGTATTCATCCTTGTTAGTTTTCTCCTGATCGGGATAGGTTAGATTAGAATTAAATAGAGACTGCAACTTAGAATTTTAATCACTCATCTTAGCTTAGAATTAATTAATTAAAATTTCCATTTTTAATTCATCTGAGAACCTTCGATCCTCAGATTTATATTTAGTTAGTATTTTAGTTAGATCGGTAACCAGGACAAAATTTGGTGGGAAATGCTATTCCAAACGAGAGTGGGTCTAATTGGGACCTTCCATTGGGAATTTTCGCTCATCTGATTGAATGGGTCATTATGGCCCATCAACAAGTTGGTAATAGGATTTGAATAAAATAGGAAATAGATTTAGATTTTGATATTTAAAAAMAAATTATCATATCATGTCTATGATATGAGTATAGATACTATGTTTCTTCAAAGAATTAGAAGAACAATCTAAACAAACAACCTAAAGTCTAATATTACAATATTCCATAGGCACAGGGGAAAACAACCCGGCCTTAAAATAGCATAACAAACATAACATCTAAAAATCTAGCTATAGAGGCCTATCCTTTTGTTCCCCGAAATATTAGTAAATTGTCTAAACCCTTTCTGGCAGTTATGTTATTCAGCTTCTTAAAGCAAACTCTCCTACAAAAGTAATTCCTCTTTAGAGCGCTTATCTCCCTTCTCGTTTAATTCTTTGTACACATGGTTGAAGAAACAACGAAAAACTTGTTCCTTACCTCTGTAATTCTATCCAGGATTGGAATGAGAAGAAAATTTTCTATGTTGTTCTTTCCTTTCCTTTCCTTTAAACCAATCTATTGTAAAATTGCAATCCCAAGAATATATATTTTTGTTTTGGGATTTCTCACAAATCTCGACAGTTTTTCTTTCACAGGTTTCCAAACTCCTATGTAGAAGTCATTCAATGCTTTATGATTTTTTGTTTAGTTTTTGAAATGTGTTTTTTCTATTGTCATTTCCTCTAAGATTCAACTCAATGTTGATGATAGAATGTACAGAGTACGCTTACACTCCGAGAGTGGATGAAAAGAGAGACATATACAAATTTGGAGTGGTTATGCTTGAGTTGATCACGGGGAGAAGGCCAGTGCGTGAATGTGAATTTTAAGAGGGAACGAACATCGCAGGGTGGGTGAAGAAGATGACGAAGTCAACCAAAGAAGAAGTTATCAATATTATAGATCCTAGGCTTAGCAGTGTCCCACAGGAGGAGGCCATGCATATGTTCTTCATAGCTTCGCTCCATGTATAAGAGTAGTGTTCAAAGACCCACCATGCGCGAGGTAGTCCAAATGCTCACATACTTTCAGCATGGGCAATAATTTTCACGTTTATACATGCCTAGAGAAATGATTCGTGAAGGAATCGAGAAAACCACTGTACATTATTGAGAATTCCAGTGTTGATTACCACATCATCCCTTGTTAAAATGGGAGGTTACATGTGGGAACCCCAAAATAATCCCAATTTCAGGTTCAACATGTGAGGAAACCCCAAAATAATCCCAATTGTCAATCCCACCTACTTTGAATGGTTTGTTTTCCATATTAGCAATTTTGTTTTGGGTCCAAATCTTCAATCCTTAGATCCATGGGAGACTGGTGATTCAGGAATACCCATCCATTATCTATTAAGAAGAGATACCTAGAACAATCATCCACGACATAACTAATCATTGGTAATCATTATGAAGGACAAAATGCAATCATATAATACAATAATCAAGGATAACATATAATTTCGAAGGAATATTTATATTTATTTAACTATGCAGGAACTATTCATCATCACTCATCAAGAACACTGGCACATACTCCTCCTACATTGTCAAAGAGATACTCATAGATAATCATCAATGAAAATTCTCATAAACAAGGTATGGAATTTGGAAGTTTAAAATTATTCATATTTATTGATTGTTACAATAATTCTTACGTGCATATTTGAATTTAGAAGTGGTTGATGGAATTAGATAAAAATGTGTTATTTTGTTAGTGATCTAGTGTTCTAAATTAACAACATAACTAGGATGAAAACTGGCATGGTTAGGATGATTATGATATTCTTGATCATTGGTATTTGCGATGATGTCTACTATTAATTCTTGATAATATTGATAAATTGGAATAGCAACAAATTGATGCTATTTTGATGATAATGACTTATACAAATTATATTTATTTGATGATATTTATTTCAATGAAAATTCCTTGACAATTTTGATGATTGATGGATTCAATAATATTGATTTAATACTTTTTATTCTTAATTTTCATTAGTATAGGTGCACTTCATGTTTAGCACACTATTTGATAACTTTTTGTTTCAACGATTTCAAGGATCAATGCTAGTTTGATGTTGTTGATGATGATTTAATGACCTTTTAACCTTGAGAATATTATCGATTGAATGTTGATATTCTTCATGAACTAATGTTATTGATGCCCTTTATAGCTTTAGTTTATTGGTGATGATTACTATTGGTTTGTTACCAATGCTAGCTGAATAATGATCATGGTATGATGAAAAGGATGAATATACTTAGAACTATTACAAATTGTTGTTATTGATTGTGTAAGATTTAAATGCAGTGATTGGAGGTATTTGTTATGTGAATTAGAATTTGAAATAAGGAAGTTTACTGGTATTTTGTTGCACACCCCTTAGTGCATGGTAATTACTATGCAAGATATTGGATTCAAGAGTGTCAAGTTTGGCTCCATATCAAAACGAGCTCTCTATTGAGGATTGAAGACCTCATTTGTTTTATTTCATTGTTTTCTTCTCTCTTATTGTTCAGAGGATTTATTTCAAGTTTTTTGTGTACATGATATTCCATCTCCTTTCCATACGTTTTCTTTTTTCCTTGTAACTATTCCACTAGATACTTGAGAAGAAATTATTTCAACAACTGGCTTCATGATATTCCTTTCCATAGGCTCTTAACTTAATGTGATTTCTTCTATGACTGGCTATGACAACATAGAGACATAATGGGGATGGGATGGAACTTGTAATGTAGATATATGCTACAAGGAGATTCTCATTGCTAGCTCTAGATCAAMTTGCAAGAGCATGAAAAATTTGTTGGTTGTTTGAGATATATGGTAAGTCAAAATAGAGGCTTTGGGCACAAAGGTTCTAGTYGTGTTACCATATTTATACCCTTTTTAACTTCAACTGCCAAATTGCATCCTTTTTAAATGGGACATTTCGTGGAGATATCTACTTGCAATCCCTAACCAAATGCCCATATTCATGACAAACTTTACACTTGAAGGGTAATTGCTTATAWTGAATCTTTTGGGTATGATTCCAATTGTCGATGGACAAATTTATTGCCTCATAAAGTCCTTTCTCTAGGTCCACTTCYACACAGATCTAGGCACATGTKAACATTCCTTATTTGGGCTATAATATGTATATATCAACCCAATGAATTTCCAATAGAAGAAAAATCATCATCACTCCAACACTGTAGTGGTATATGTGGCAGGTAAACCCAAATTGGAACAATTGATGAGACATAAACCTCTGAATCAAAGTCTAAAGTCCCCTTATTCACATACATTCCCCTTGGCCCCATATAGTATGGGTTAGTCTTAAATATCATATCCATATCCTATTTTTTCACAAAGAGGAAAGAATATAAATATCTTTTGCCTCAAACACAATAAAAGAGATTTCCTTGAATAAAATAATTCTAGTTCTTAGCAATCCATAAATCCATTTCCTTAGGAAAGGGTCATATCTATTGAATTGTCCAATGAGACCTCACTCAACTAGAGAAAGGGTTGCGTGCTAAGAATTTGGCAAGGAGAGATTCACATTAGAAATTTCTTGAAGCCACTTGACAAAATGAGAGGGTGTGGAGGAACGTTTAGTCAATTTATTGAAGGAAGCAACAAGGGTCTTAAATGCCACATTATCATATAGAGGGGGTGGAGAAGGAGTACCACCCCCTTCGTAGATCCATCTCTAAGAGGGACAACACAAGACCAAAGGATGACATAATCAAGGGTTAGGGTAACATAAATCTCAAGTAGATCAATTCTAATTAAAGTGATTAGTGTTAACAAGGACCTAATTACCCATTACAAGTATCTTAACCCCAAGGTGGGATTTCTCTCACTCCTTATAGAAAAAAGGGCTTACCTCTCTTTTTATAATCTTGAGTGTGTAATATTATAATTTTCCAAAGTTATTAGAATGCTTGGAGGCATCAAACGCTAGTGCATCCTATATTAGCATCACTAGTTTATACATACCATTGTTCTATGCTTATTTATCAATATGTGCATTGCCACACCTTAATGTCATTACAGTCAAGCACTTCCGTTCTTACCTTTTGAAATCCAGGACGAAAGTTATTGTCCCTTATCCAGCCGTCAGGAACCTGTTAGTGCAGAAAGAACTAGGAGAAAAGAGGGCTAACTGGGTTACTTCTTGCAAGAGTACGACATAGAAATTACCCCAACTCAAATAGTGAGAGGCCAAGGGTTATGCAAGTTAGTTGCTGATTTAGTAGCAGGACAGCCAGAAGAAAGTGAACCGTCAAATCAAGAACAACACGATCAAAATATAATCTGCTGCACACAAAACTCTGTCACTCCTTAGTATGACGATATAAAATTCTATCTTGAACATGGGTCAGCCCCTCGTCACCTGGATCCCACTAAAAGAAGAGCGTTGAGATTAAAGTCTGCATCCTTTCATTTGGTTAATGGTATTCTGTTTCGTCAAGATTTTGATGGTGTACTGAGGCATTGTCTTGAGAAAGACGAAGCAGAAAAAGTCTTACTAGAGTTGCATGCAGGAGAAGCTGGTGGTCATTTTGGTGGTGACACTACTGTCCATAAGGTTTTGAGAGCCAGTTATTACTGGCCCACACTTTTTAGAGACGCCCATGACTTGTGCCGTAAGTGTACTATATGTCAAAAAGCATCAGGGCGATTACAAAAACCAACCTTTCCTTTGCAGCCCGTTTCAGTAGACTCTCCTTTTCAGTAGTGGGGCCTTGATATCATAGGTCCAATCAACCTGCCATCCTCACAACAACATAATTTTATCATAACAGCCACAGATTAATTTACCCGGTGGTCTGAAGCTGCCGCATTAAGAACTGTGAATACCAGTCAGGTAATTGCCTTTTTAACTTCGAATATTATCACTCGTTTTGGTATCCCTGACTGTTTAGTATTTGATAACGCTTCTTATTTTTCCTCTCTTGAGATGAGCGAGTTTGCTTTGGAAAAAGGAATTAAATTGAGGTATTCTGCTAGATATTACCCCCAGGGCAATGGATTGGCAAAATCAACAAATAAGAATCTGATTAAAATCATCAAGAGAACGGTGGCTGAAAATCACAAAAACTGGCACAATGCGCTGTTAAACGCGCTTTGGGATGATAGGGTAACACCAAAAACTGATGTAGGTAACTCTCCCTTCTTTCTCGTTTATGGAAGAGAATCAATTCTGCCACCACACATTCTTCTTCCCTCACTTCAGCTATCGCAGAAAATACAAGAAGAAGATTGTCCCCCTTTAGAAAACTGAATTAATGCTTTGATGAAGCTAGAAGAGGTAAGAGCCCATGCTAAAAGTAAGTTAGATCAGCATCAACTAGTAGTTAAAAGCTGGTTCGATTCTAATTCTGCCTTTGATAGGAACTTCGAAGTAGGTGATCTCGTCTTGAAATGGGACAAACCACATGAGGGAAAGGGAGAGCACATGAAATTTTAAAACTTATGGCTTGGACTGTTTTTAATCGCTGACAAGTTGGGTCCCAACTCTTTCCGATTGCATAATCTAGAAGGGCAGCCTGACACCTATCCGGTGAATGGCCATGCTCTGAAAAGATACTTTGCTTGATGACAACTCTTGTATATTATGTACATATTTTGCTTTTATTTTTCTTTTCTTTTGCTATTTTGGTTTATTTCTCCTTTGCGCTTATCAGTTTTTGTTTTTGAAATACACATACCTGCATGTTGAACTATTCGGACAAAGAAAACAGAAAATTCCTTCACTGAAATGACTGCTCAAAAATTGTATAAACATCAATTATATGCTTCTGAAATTTACATCTGTGTTGGCAAAAAACTGTTGTTTGAAAGAAGTTAATTGATTTCAATCTCTAAGTGAATCTTGTCATGATCATCTATTATCTTTTTACGCTGTCCCTTTTCTTTAAGGGAATGAATCAGAAGATGTCTCCCTGCCTTAGAAAGTTGGTTCTGTAAATAAACCATCGTTGGATCTTAATAAATGACAGTTCTAAAAAAAACTATTGAGGTCTGTAAAAAATATGTTAAAATATCATAATTTTCAGCATCACCCCGCTCGACTATATGTCTTTAAAAAACAAAATAAATCAATAAAAGAGCTGTGGGAAGTGCTTGTAAACCCGTCGGGATGCTGAACAGGTCCGCTGGCAGTGAGTAAATGCATGCATGATGCCAAGACAACTTTGTCGGGGTACTGAACAGGCCTACTGGAAGCGAAGCAATGCCGGGTATATGAAAAATTGTAAATAAGAGACCTCTTAACCTTAACATGTCCTTTATTCTGATCTGGAACTTCTTGGCAGGATACGGTTATCAAAGTGGGTTAAATGGAAACCCTGTTGAGGCTATGGACGCCTGCTGGAAGCAGTGGCTCTGTCAACAGTATTGGGGATTTTATCTTTAATATCGTGGCTTGCTTGTCTTAAGACTATTATCAGTTTTCATCCTTTAAACACTGCTAGAATATTTGGTTAATGATGATGTTTACACGATTTTGTGGTTGTTATTTTTGAGTTAGAATTTTTCTCATTATTCTAATCTGAATTTGTTCTTTTGGCAGAGATAACTGCTTCTACCAGTGTGTCACCATTGTTGGCAGCCAATTCGCATTATTATACTGTCCTTATAAGCTGCCTACACCAGAGTTTTGCAAACTTTGATTTTAGTCGCAACCTTCGAATAAAACGACATTTTTGTTTTATATGTGTTTGCTCACTTTCCCTTGTCCTTGTTTTCACGACTGCAAGTGTGAAAACTTTGATTTCGAAGTCGTATTAAAAACGTCGCTGGATTGTCACGATTACTCTTTGCGTTTCCAATTTACTTATCGTTATACAATTGGCAAGACTCCAGGATTCTTTACTCATTTGGCGTTTTTGTTGTTAGTATGATTTCCATTTTTATGAGGCTGTCATGTTTTGTTAAGGGTTGTGATTCATTCATTGATTTATTGATGGTTGATTTCTATGTTCGATTCCCTTGACACATTGGTTTCATGAAAACACATTTGTGTTGTGGTAAGATCCTTGGTATAAATCGTTTCATACAACACATAGTTCATATGGTCAAACCCTTGGTATGGTTTCATTTTATTGCTTTGGTTTTGAAACTATGACTATTGCTCGTGCAAACGTTTGGTCCACTTACCATATATTCATTGGTTGATTGAATGGAATAGTTTTTAACACATATGCATAGTGATTTGAATAGTTATATGCTTTGGCGTTTGTACTATGGTTAATGACTGTTCTGCATGGGCCAAAATAGCTCCACCACCTTTGCACGTTCTGTCATTAATGTTTTCCCCCTATCCCGGTTCACCTTTGCTAGTTTTCGGGTAAGCCTGTGAGCATTCTTCTCCTGCGTATGCTCTCTTCGAACCCTAGCCCCTCACCCTGCTCACCGTGTGCTCCTGTCTATGGCACCAGTGGTTCGCATAGATCCGAATGGTAGCCAAACTTTGTTGCTATTCGATAATGCCCGTAAGGATTTAGAAGACAATGGTTGGCTGGTGTTTATACATAGGTTCGAGGGTTTCAATCTTTTTGTTGCCCAGCAATTGGCCCTCACCTTTGACAGGTGTAGGGCTAAAATCGGTGACACTCAGCTTGAGTTGAATGAGAATTTCATAAGTTCGGCTACAGGACTAGCAGCTACAGGCCAACGATGGTTTAAAAACTCCAAAGTCGACGAGGTGTTGTGGCCTTTGTTATTCGCATCACGAAAGGTTACATCCTGTGATAAAGGTATGCCTATTTCTACCCTCAAACCCAGGTGGCACGACCTTTTGGTAATCGTTAAACAATTTGTGACCTGTGAAGGTCGGTATGGATTGGTTTTTCTCTATCACCTCCGGTTGTTGATGAATTTCATGGGCTATCCTTTGAACATGCCGCATTACTTCTTGTGTAGTCTTTACAAGATGTCTAAGAGGTTCAAACATGAGAAGGCTGATAGCATCTTGTTTCATCAGGGTTTGATTAGACTCATTGTCATCCATCATTTAAACCTTCACGACAATAATTGGCAAGCCTTTCTATCTCGAAATGGCTTTGCTGATTCAGAGTCTATCCAAATCGATAAGGCTGTAGTTAGTGAGACTATGGTCGAGCCACCCATTCCATTCCATATCCTCCTACCCTCTGCCAAACCCTCGGTATGCCCTGATATCAACCTACCCGACATCATAACAGACAAGATTGAGGCTGTCAAGAAGCCTGTGAGTAAGAAAGTCAAGGGTAATCCTACTGTCGATAGAAAAGGTAAGAAAAATGCTCGATTAATATCGAGACTTTCTCGAAATAAACCTAAGCCAAACGTCGATCAAAAGCCCATAGTGATGAGCGAGGACTCGGACTCCAATATCGAGCGTTTCCTAGCTGAAGAGTACCCCTATTCCCATGGCCTGTGCTCCAAGAAACCCTATGACTATGTATCTAATTTTCCCCCGTGCCTAAAAAACAACCCTAATTACCCGGGAATCAAACTGCACAATGAAACCCCTGGTGGCTTAAACAAACCCTTGCCCGTTTTATCCAATCTCGAGCAATCATCATGTATCCAAGGTAACGCTTGGCTAGAGCGTTACTATGCCGATGTTCCCCTGCTGCAATCAAAGATCAAAGCATTAGAAGAACAAGTGACAGTGCTGGCAAAGGAGAATAATAGGCTACGGACTAATGACAAGAAACAAAAAACCACTGGCTCGATTGTTTTCAGGAATGTCGAAGCGGCAACAGCCTTCGTCAATTATCATGACCGAGTTGTTTTCTGATTGTTCAGGTATGAATTTCGATATGAATTTTGCTTTGTAAGTTTGATTGAGTTAATATAAAGGATTCGGTTTTGCTTTCAAGTTAGCTCTGTTCATTGTAATACATTTGAAATGATTCTGTTATAGTGTGATCATCAAAACGGTTATGCTGTGGATCTTGTACAGTAGATTTGTTTTACTAAATTCAAATGTAGCTATAATTTGGTTATGCGATTTTGCCGTGCCCAGCTTAGTAGAAGCGATTGATTGGTTTTGACTTGGTGTGGTTCGCTTTAGAAAAATTCTGTTGGTTTGAATTAATGGGGTTTGTTTTCGTTTAGATTTTGATTGCATCTGACCTGTATAGGAGATTTTTTTGCTAAAATCAGAGCACGACTATGTTTTGATTTGGTATGATTTTGTTGTGGTCAGATTCTATCGGCTCTGATTTAGTTCTTATGGTTTGATTTTGGAACGATTTCGTAGGCTTGAATTGGTATGATCCTTTATATGTGTTATGTGTCATTGTTAGTGACTTGGTTGATAAATACGATGTAATCTAATAAACTCAAAACAACCCTGTTGACTTCGATTTACCAGGAATGACTCTATTTTGTATTGAATCATTATTCTCGTTTGGATTACATTTGACCTATGCTGAAGATCTATTTTCTAAGATCGTGGAAACAGTGTTAATTCATAACGATTTCGTTGCTCCCAAACCGTTTCGATTCGTTCCTTTTTGATTGGATTTGCAAGCGATTGTTGCGTGCCACGATTAGCATAATTGTTTGTATTTGTTTAATATAGTTATATCAATTTGAAAAACGATCATGTTGATTTCGTTTTGGATTCGACCATGATTTTGTTGATGGTTGAAGCGACATAGACTATTGCATGGAAAATTTGTTTAGCTGGTTACAGTTTGTGCCGATTTCAATTAGTTCATGAAAATGATTTCATTACTGTCAAATTATCTAATGCGATTCTGTTTACCTCAAAATGGTGATAACGAATTGAACTGAGTGCATGTATCTTTGTTATCATTCGATTGATCACAATCTCGTTTGCTTTCAATTTAGCATAACAAGTTTTTGATTTGAATGATTTGTTTGGTTTCTAATTAGCAATCAAATATTGGTTTAATAGTTTGAATATAATTCTTTAGGATTTGAATTGGTTTTAAAACGATTCTGTGTTAAATTTAGACCAGCTACAGAATCGCAAGATTCTGTAGCTAGTCTTAGAAATTAGATTTTTGTCAATTTTATCAATAAAATATCCTCTAATATTGCCTATTCTTGTCCTTTTTCAGGTGCATACGAATTACCATGATTAATTGGGCATGTTGTGGCAGTTTAGGAGATACTTTGGATATGGTTTTGTCTTAGGTTGTTAGCTTGAGTCAGAAACTTGGGATATTTTCCCAGATTTGTGTAAACTGTTTTGATAACTTCCACAGGAATGTTTTACCCTGTGGGAGGTCTTTAAATACTTGTTATTTTTTGTAATAATGATCATCCTCACTGTGGGAGAACTAGACTATGTATTTATGATACAGACTGAGATGAAAGTTGATGTCTTGTAACAGCTTTCGCTTTCAATATATCAAACTTTTGTTTCAAGTTTTATTCGTATCAGTTTGCAGTTGATTATAGACTACTTTAGCTATCGTAATCTATTGCAGGTTGATGTGACTTGATTAATGTGTTATCCATATCTGATCTCTTTTATTATTTAAAAACACAGCAATTACTCTAGTTCAGTTTAATGAATACAGGTTTATCTTATCATTAATTGAATTGTTATATACAAATTTTGCATAAGGATTTATCTAATTGCGATGATTTGTAAATTATAAGGTTGTTGTAATTTTTTATGTCTTGTTTGTCCTGTTATCCGTATTTGAAGAGCACCGCAGCTTTCTGTTTACGAGAAGCTCATGGAGAATCCGGTGCGGGTTTCCTCCCTCCGATCAGCTAAGATAATCATTGCATACAGGACAAACCTAAAGCGTTTCTTCAGGTCAGTTTGTCATTTTTTATTTGAGAGTTAATTTGTTAGTATAGTATAAGTAGTTTAGATAGATATATGTATAGTTTAGATTTGTAGTTAGAGTTATTATTTTAGTTTCTTAATTTAGTTAGTTTTTATTTAGTTTCTTTCTCATAAAACTATAAAAAATCAAAAAAGATTGGTTTCGCTGTCTTAGGACAGATTACAAATGATTTTTGCAGGTTTTAATTCAAATCTGTAATTTGTAAATATTGTATATTTGTAATTAAAGCTGATTCTGTTGATAATTAAATATTTACTTTTATAGAATTATAGTTGTATGATTTAGGCAATAGATTGTATGCATATAGTTTAGATTTTGTTTATTAGTTTGTTTTAGTTATTATTTTTCATTTAGATTAGTATCTTAGAGTAGTTTTCATTTGTTTTCCTAGGACTTAGATTGGCTAACGGAGCCGCTAAACCCATCAGGGTGGGTTATCCCAAACGGCTTGGGTTATTTAGACAACCCTGGACCGGATCCACTCTTCCAGTTGATGGACGGTCAATTTCGCCCGTCAACAGAGCCCTAGTAAGAAGCATTTAAATCCCCTAGGCATGAGCTTGGCTTAGGTCTACAAAATAAATCATTCTTATAAAATTAAATGGGAGAGTCATTGTTCCCACGCTTATCAACACCAAAATAAGTCTTTGGTAGGGATTTTGTTCTCCGAATATTCTACATACTAGGGATTAGATAACAATCAATTTACCTAATCTCTTCTCTATCGAGGATATACGGTTTCCGTATAGAGAAAAAATGAAAATTTGTTTCCTCTTGCAAAATTCCAAAATGAATACAAATCCACCATTGAAGCGAAGGAATGGAGAAGTCTAGAAATTTAATAGAATTGAATAATGAGGTGGTTGTAGCATATTAGGGAGCATTGATGCTTGTATAGGTGTGAACTATATATATATATATATATATATATTTGAAAAAAAAAAGGTATTTGATATTTTTTTTATACTAGCATAGATCCATGTTAACCCCTAATCTATCAAGCACCGAGAGGGATCAAATATCTTGATATGTACATGTACATGTGTGTGTGTGTGTGTGTGTGTGTGTGTGTCAAACGGTGCATGTAATAGTTGTTTTGTTTTATTAAGCCAAATTTATTTTTATAATAATAATAATTATTATTTTTAATTGAGCTGACTTTATTATTATAATGATAACATACTTAACACTTTACGCCTCAACATCTCCCCCATACTAGGTTGTAGAGCACCTCTCCTCATAAAAATATTTTAAGCTACATTGGTGTGCATGGTAGGGTTATGAGACACTATGGTTAAATCTATATGGTGCACTGACAAGATCTTTTTTTTTAAATAGCCAATATTTTTTTATAAAATTTGTAACCTACCTTAGTGGGCATGATATGCTTACACACCAATGCAGTTAAATTTGAAAACAATTTATAGCTCTAACACAATGCACATGGTAGGTTACACATCGGTGTTGTTAAATCTATTTGGTGCACTGACAAGGATTTTTTTCAAAAAAATGATTGATCTTTATATTTTTCAAATATATTAACCTACATCACTTATTTTGGTAGGGTTAAGCACTCATTTCCTTAAACCTATTTGTTACACTAGCAATAAATATTTTGAAACTTAATGGCAAATATAT
>JASDQU011310772.1:7640-25153 GCA_032191745.1 Picea mariana | reverse complement strand
ATTGGCAACACTCCCATTAGTTTTGTGATTACTGTATGGTAATAAAATTTAAAGAGACCAAAAAAATTCAAGATCTGGATTGGTAACATTTCCAACATGATCACACAAAATATGATTTACGAATTACCACTAACTTGTCAGCGAATCAATCACAATCAATTCTGGGTTGTATGTAAAATTGACATCGTTCCTATAAATTGTAAAATTCCAGAACTACGAATTGATATTGTAGAGACTAAACAATTTAAATTTCTAGAAAATAATAATTACTTTACAAAAAAATACAAATTTTATTCCAGAATTACAAATAGCTTCACAGCGATTTACAAATTTCTAATGTACGGATTTACTCTTATTACAATTAAAACTTCAGAAAATAAAATATCGGAACCAATGAAGACTGAGAACTGAAGATGCCCTTCAAAGACTTGTGCTCATTTTGTATTCCCACTTGCTAATCACCGAAACTTCACCGATACCTCCCAACCAATGCTAGGGGTACTCTTCTTCCTCCTTAACCCTCCGATCCGCAAATGGGACACACACAAGAAACCAACCACAATAGCTTCAAGGATTTCCTTGCAAGGAAGAGCTTCCACTCTTTCTACAAGCTTGGTATCCCAACTCTCACAAGTAAAATACAATCCACAATAACTTTGGCAGCATAAAATTACCAAGAATAAGTGTCCCCCATTTCCCTTCTACCACACTTGTTTTATAGAAAAATCCCCAATGACACATGTCTTTATGCACAATTAATTATTATTTTTAATTAACTTAATTAAAATTATTCACCCACCCACTTGTCACACTCTCCCCATGTTGCACAAGTAATTACCATTTTTATTTTATTTAAAAACCCAATTTCCCTCACATTCCCCAATGTGTTCCTATTTTCGCTCTTAGTTGTCCCTTTGTTCCCCAAATTCTTATTTAATGAGTGTCTCCTAACTAGATATTAATTAGAGTTGAATTCAGAGTCTTCTTCTAGTTAGACTAGTGGTATCTTGACTCTAGATATCATTCTATGTGTACACCTATTCTCTCATATTATTATTTCTTCTATTTTAAAAATCCAATTTATTAATTTCATGCACACATGTGCATTTTATCCAATATTTAGATTTTACTCACTTTTTCCTAGAAATTGATTTATCTCAATTCTTTTGATTTATTTAATACTTTTAATTAGTCCCTTAATTAAACTTATACTTAGGTTTAGACTTTTGTTAGGATTTTTAATTAATAATTTACTGTTTAATTAATTATTTCATTCTAACAAGGTATAATCATTTCAATGTTTTCTAGGCCACCTAGATTTATTCACTCAAGTTTTAATTACGTGGCGTTCCCTTCACGACACACCTCTGTGCTCCAAGGGTGCACTCGCCTTTGAATAGTTTTGGAAGTTTGTCCGACCCTTTGGAGTCAACACTCCATTCGGTCGACCTTGTGAGAGACTAAGGGATTATAAGGAATAAGGACTCTGCCTTATTGTGTGTCCCTTAGAAATCTTCACGAGTGATTGTCTCAGTCTTCCCTCACAACATTGTGGACTTCTCGAACTAGGTAATAGTTAACCTATTGTTCACGCCACGAAAGGAGTGCCAGTAGGCTATGACAGGGACGTTGCCACACCTCTCCCTTAATGTCTAGTTTCTGTGCATGGCCCCTTTACTCCTTATGTGATTCATATTATTAAGAATCATCAACCCTGCATCCACTAACAAAAACAACGTCAATAATCCATATTTACAAATAATATTGTAATCAATCATATGTCACATGTGTGTAAAATGAAATACTCAAATAAAATACAATCTGCTCCCTCACTCAATCCAGAGTCCAAGGAAGTCCATTGATGCCATCATCATCCATAGCATGTCATGTGTCCTACACACTTAGGAAACTTGTCAATAGCATCTGCCAATACATATTGTAACGTACCCATCCACTCACAGGATGGGCATGCTAACCACAATTCCCTTCTTTGAACTAATTTGAACACTGCTCAAACTTTAGATAGAATAGATGCATGAAATGTTCACATGAATTGATAAAGATTCATGTTAAACATAAAAACAATGAAGCATATGACATGCATAGCCATAATCAACAAGCATGCATACTCTAAATACATCGAATTCGATGATAAATAAATACATGTCGGAATAAATAATACCATGATAGAGAGCACTTATCTTTTATAAAATAAAACCACCGACTAGCTACAAACAAAGGAAGTTCCACCCAACCATAGACAGTGTTGTTCCAAGTCTCAACAGTAATGTCACCCCCGATCCAGAACTATGAATCCACAAGGACGTTTCCAGAGTGTTACTCAGATTCCCAAACCAGTCAACACTCAAGCTCTTACAGGATTTCCATCACCCACAACAATCCAAGTACCCAAATCTCTTCTACCCAGCCTGCACAACCCAAGAGAATGGACCCCCACCCTTCTCTTCCATGCAGTCCCTCAGGTAGTCCTTCTCCTTCTAGGGCTCCAATGTAGCTGGACTAGAATCTCCATGCTGGGACTCTTAGAACTCAAAACTGTGAGGAAATATGACCACATGCCACACATCCCATACATGCAGGTCTTGATTCATGGCCAGGTTACTCCAGTATTCTCTACAACCAACAAAATCATGGTTGTTCTTCAATAGTTTGTTTCCCCTTCCCAAGACAAATGTGAATGAGGAAGGCGAGTGTGGTGAAAGAGTGAATGGAGTGAAGTCTACATGAGAGGTGTGAATAGTGAACAAGTGCATGAATGAATGCATGCACAGTTAGATTGACCAACAACAGAACGAGAGAGAGAATGGGATTGAGAAGAGAATGAACGACAAACCCCCCCAACAGACAAGGGACGGGTTTATGAAATTCTTGGGAATCAAGAACCTCATGGCCTTCCCCCAAGAATCTCACATAACTTCTATTCTCCATTAATAAAAAATGGAGAATAGAATATAAAATAAATTCTTATCCCTCAATCCCCCTCTCTTGTGGAATCATAGCTCCCTATAACTCTTGTCCTTATCCTTCTAGCATCCAACGATGTATTTATTATTAATAATGATCAAAACATTACATTTCTTAGGCACACTGGCCTCTTTTGATTGCTTGGGGACTTCAGCCTCTCAACAGTTTAACAAATACATTATTTAATATGGTGCTCAAAATCTAGGGTGTTACATCCCCTCCCCCTTATTTTGGCACTGTCCTTAGTGTATGTACAAAACAAAGATCAAAAACTCAAAATTTATTCAAAAATCTGTGGGTACTCCGCTCGTATGGCATATTCATTCTCCCAGGTAGCATCTTCAGGATAGTAGCAGGTCCACTGAGCTTTTACCAGCTCTATAACTCGATTCCAGAGCTTTTTGACTCTTTTGTCCAATATTCGCATTGGCTAGACTTGAAAGTCTCCTTCTGTCTCTACCAGAATCAGATGCCAATCAATAACATGGTCAGGATCATGTACATATTTCTTTAGCAAAGATACATGAAATAAGTTATGCACATTCATGGAAATAGATAATGCAAGCATGTATTCAATTGGCCCTATTATGTCCAATATCTCAAATGGACCACAGAATCTGGCTACCAGCTTTGTACAACTACCCAACTTCGAAGAGATCTTCTTGGGATTTACTTTCAAAAGAACATGTTCCCCCACTTTAAATTCTCTTTATGTCCTATTCTTATATGCGTAAACTTTTTGTCTATCCTGAGCTGCCTATAAATTATGCTTAATCTTAACCATCTCATCTTCCATTTCCTTGAGCAACTCTAGGCCAAGTACCACTCTATCTGTTGGGTTTTCCCAGCTCACTGGAGTATTTCATTTCTTATCGTACAAATCTTCAAATGGGTTCATTTTCAATGAATATTGATACCCATTATTATAGGAAAACTCAACCAAGTGCAAGTAATCTTCCCACTTAGATGGCTTATCCATCACATACATTCTCAACATGTCTTTAGTTACTCGATTGAATCTATTTGTCTATCCATCTGACTGCGAATGGTATGTTATGCTAAATTTCAGATTTGTACCAACTCCTTTGAATAATCCCTTCCAGAATTTTGAAGTAAACTTTGTGTCTCTATCCGAGACAATTTTCCTAGGTATCATATGCAACCTAACAATCTCCCTCAGTAAATTTCTGTAATATTAGTTGTTGTATGTGTTGTTTTTACATGAAAAAAATGAGCAACCTTTGTTAATTTGTCAACCCCTACCATGATTGAATCATGTTTTCTTGTTGTCCTGGGAAATTTAGTTATAAAGTCAATGGTTATCACTTCCTATTTCTTCTCTGGAATTGGTAATGGTTGTAGAAAACCCACTGGGTGTCTATGCTTAGCCTTCACTCTTTGACATTCCATACATCTGGCGATGTAATCAACAACCTATTTTTTCATACCTGACCAAAAGAATTGGCTTCTTACTGTTGTAATTGTTTTCTAGTAACCGTGATGTATGGCATATGAAACATTATGCATTTCTTTTAATACCAGATTCCTAAGTTCTCCAAAACTAGGAACATAAATTCTATTTTTATGCATAAGTAATCCATCTTCCTTGATCTCATACTCTTTCATTTTTTGTTGTTCATTTCCTTGCTGTAAGATTTCTTTTACCTATAGGTAATGTTGATCTGTAACAACAAAACCTAAATTTTTTCTCTTCAAGTCCAACTGATGCATACTAACAGTTGTAGAATGCATGAGATGCACTCTTCTATTAAGTGCATCGAAAACTTTATTTTCTTTTCCTTTGATGTACTTGATATCAAAGTCATATTCACTTAAAAATTTCAGCCATCTTGTTTTCCTGACATTCAAAGTTGGTTGTTCAAAAAGATACTTCATACCACTGTGGTATGTTCTCAATTCAAATCTCTTTCCCATGAGATAATTCTTCCATGTCTTCAATGCGTGAATAATGGTAGAAAGATCCAAGTCATGTGTGGCATAGTTTCTCTCATGTTATTTAATATTTTCAGGCTCATAACCAATGACATGTCCATTTTGAGTGAGGAATCCACCAAGTCCTTCCTTGCATGCATCTGTACATACCACAAAAATTTCATTTGGGTCATCAATTTTTAACACAGGTGCACTAGTAAGTAACTCCTTCAACAAATTAAAGTTCTCTTCACATTCAGATGTCCATTCAAATTAGAGTCCCTTATTTTGCAAATAAGTGATGGGATGAGCAATATTAGAGAACCCTACTATAAATATTCTATAGTAACCAGCTAACCCTGTAAATGACCTGACTTCTGAAACATTCCTGGGTGTTGGTCCTGTTCTAATGGCTTCAATCTTCTCTAGATCCACTGCTATGCCTTGTTTTGAAATAATGTGTCCCAAGTAATGGATCTATTCTTGGTAAAAAGAACACTTACTCAGCTTGGCATACAACTAATATTCCCTCAGCACTTACAATACCAGTCTTAGGTGATATTCATGCTCTCCCTCTGACTTAGAATAGACAAGTATGTCTTCTAAGAATACTATGACAAACTTATACAAGTAATTTCTAAATATGCCATTCATTAAGAACATAAAGACAACTGGTGCATTGGACAATCCAAATGGCACCACTACAAATTCATAATTCCCATACCTGGTTCTAAAGGTTTTCTTATGGATGTATTCTTCCTTGATTCTTACCTAATGGTATCCTGATCTCAAGTCTATCTTTGAAAATATATTTTCCCCTCATAGCTGATCAAAGAATTCATCAATTCTTGGTAGAGGATACGTGTTCTTTATAGTGGGTTTATTCAACTGTCGAAAATCAATAGACAACCTAAAGGTCCCATCTTTCTTTTTGACAAAGAGTATTGGTGCTCCCCAAGGTGAACACTTGGGCGTATGTACCCTTTCTTCAACGATTCCTCAAACTGCATTTGTAATTATTTTAACTCTAGTGTACTCATTTGGTAAGGTGTTTTTGACACCAGGGCAGCTCTTGGCACTAAATCAATAGAGAATTATATTTTCCTTTTTGGTGGAAACCTTGGTATTTCTTGGAATACATCTTCAATTCTTATAGTACTGATAAATATTCAAGGTTGGGCCCCTTTGTCTTTTTTGGCTCCTCCACATGGGCCACATACAATTGACACCCTTATCTGAAACACCTCTTTAGTTGTAAGGATGAAATCTCTCTTATAGAGATGGGTCTTGGAACTCCTTTCACAATGCTTTGTTTCCCATCTCCATCAACACATGTAAATGTCTTGCTATGACAATCTAGGACAACATGATGCTTGTCCAACCAATCCGTTCCAATTAGAATATCATAATACCCCAATGGTATGATATTTATATCAACACTAGTATTCACACTATTAAGACTTATGAAACAATCTCTAACCCTATCATGGATTCTCTATTTGGTCCCAATGGCTAGCTGGAACAAACTTGATTTTTCTAGCTCACTTTTCTCCAAATGTAATATATCCACTATTTTAGGATCAATGTAACAATGACTTGCTCCTGAATCAATTAAATAGAAACAAGATGATTTATGATCTTACCTTCCACCTCCATCATATTGGACTTTTACTTTGCTTGTCGATCGTC
Organism: Picea mariana; assembly: GCA_032191745.1. Classification (NCBI taxonomy): domain Eukaryota; kingdom Viridiplantae; phylum Streptophyta; class Pinopsida; order Pinales; family Pinaceae; genus Picea; species Picea mariana. Next base: position 18,547 of record JASDQU011310772.1, on the reverse strand, counting down.
TAAGGATGCATAAATCCTTCCCATGTCTTCTACTATGGTAGCCTCTTGGATGTTGTGTATGGTATTCACTCTATCCTTTATGTGTGGTAAATATTTGTACATGTGATCTTCTTTGCATCCCCAACATTGGATTGATGGTATTCCCCTTTTTCTTAAGGAGTCTTCTTTCTTGGATTCATCATTGGCATATTGATCTTGGTGATTTTTACTAGGCTCGTTTCTATTGAAATGAGGTTTAAATCCTTCTTCCTCTGATCAGACTTCTCCTTCTTCTTATTCTTCCAATACTTCTACATGGATTCTCTATAATAGCCTTGCTCATACATGTACTTAGCCTTCCTAATGGTCTTAGTCAAGGTCTTAGGCTCATCATACTGAATCGTTTCTTTATAAAAGGCTGGAAACCCACTCAAAAACCTATGTATTTTCAACTTCCCATAATTTATGAACCCGACATACTTTAACAACCCCACGAACTTCTTCTCATTTCTTCCACAGTCATGCTTCCCAGCCTGAGTTCAAAGAACTCCTACATTTTCTTGTCATAGAAATGCTCTGAGAGTTACTCCTTCTGGAAATACTTGTTGAACTTCTTCCAAGTGATCATATTATCATTAATATGTTCAACTTGCTTCAGTTGATCCCAACACATAGCATCTTTTCCATGTAAATGGTAGGTGGAAATTCTGGCTTCTAGGTTTGATGAATAGTTATGAAATTGGAAATATCTCATGAGTCCAAGCAACCATGCTTTAGCATCATCTTCCCTTTCCCTTTCACCATCAAAGGATGGTGGCCTAAGCTTCCTCAACTCTCCTTGCAAACTTTCCACTTCAAGTCTCCTTATTTGGTTCCTAACAGGAGACACCTCTGGATTGCTTATGGAATCTTCATATGCATAAAAATTTCTTGCTGAGTAAGGAGGTGAGTGATTTCTAAGAGCTCTGCTAGCACTCCTGGAATAACCAGCTCTTCCACGATCATCTTTGCTTTCATGATGTCTTCCTTCTTTCTCTTGTTTTGGGCCATTATTTTTTTGTCTTTGCAACTAATTTAAGCTCTGCAACACTTGAGCATTTATCTGAATTTGTTCTCTCATCAACCTCTCATTGTCTTCCTTATATCTCTGCACTTCTATTTTTAGGCTTCTCACAGTTTCTATCAATGTTTATTTCTCCCCTTGGCCCTTGTGTCTGTTGGATTTCATCTCTGTATTACCAACTCTAATATTATGACCTTCGAACTATTTATCATGGATAGAGGCTCCCTCAACTTCTTCCATTTCTTCAATATGCATTATGAGCTTATATGTTTTAACCCCTTAACTCTGCAAAATGTGCAAGTGACCATTTTGTTAGAGTTAAGCATATGATAAACAAACTTTTCCAAACAAAATACTACAGGTCCTTTCAATTCATGAAGAAATATATATATATATATATATTCAACTGCATCATACAACACTTCCATGTTATCCTTTGGCTGATACAAAATTCAATTCTGCACATGCACTTCCTTCAAATCCATTTCCCAGGTGACCATAGATCGAAACCCTGAGCTTAGCCCTTCCTTATCACTTTTCTTTCTTTGAAAACAATAATTTGGCAACTATCCCCCCTTTTACTTCAGACAAAGTCTCATAGGACCAAGGGCCATGACCAAGCGCTTAGCTGATATCTACATATCTATAGCTTTAGGACTTTGGGATTCAAAGGTTTCTCCTATACCACACATCATATTTCCCAAATGTCTAAATGGAGAAGTACTAAACATGTTATCCTTCTGGTTTTCAGAACTCTCGCACTCCGGAGCTTCGGGCTTCAGAGGATTTTTCAACTTCCTCCCATATTTCCTCCGAACGTCGAATTTCTAAACTCAGTGGTATCCATGACTTTGTTGTTATTAAATAAGGTGGTGATGTGTGGCCCCACCAACGAGTGACAAGTGTTGGGTCACAATTGGTACATAATACCTATCAAAGGTATGAAACTGAATAACATGTGGCATGCTTAGAGTAGGTCCACTTCACCCCAGGTGACATCATTATGCCACATCACAAACTACGCTTTAACACCTCGTAACTCCGGTATTTGGAGGATTTCACACCATAATACATTATTTATTCCAAATTTCAAACCAACGAACTTCTGATTTGTCGCTCTCCGAGGATTTAACACTTTTGCGCTCCAGAACTTCGGACTTCAAAGAACTTCACAACAAAACTCAACAATTCTCTAGAATGGTGAACTAGCAAACTGGTCCACGTCACTCCTGGTGACATCATCATGTCGTGTCACTCCAACGCTACGGAGCTTCGGGCTTCAGAGGATTTTTCAAATTCTTCCTACATTCCCTCTGAACGCCCAACTTCTGAACTTCTGAACCTTCCGGGGTCCACTTAGTACAACTGTCATCAATTAAGGTGGTGACACGTGGCCCCACCATCGAGTGACAAGTTTTAGATCTCTATTGGTACAAGAGGGCCTGTCAAAAGTACAAAACTAGATGGCATGTGGCATGCCTAGGGGAGGTCCACGTCATAATCCGTGCTTTGGCACTTCGTAGCTCCGGGCTTTGGAGGATTTCTCAGCTCGACACAACGTTTCTTCCGAATGTCAAACTGTCGAATAGTCTCTTCCTGGAGCTTCAAACTTCGAGGGATTTTGTTGCTGAATACCACCTCACTCCCGGATTGTCAAGCGCCAAAATTATGAACCCTTGCCAATATTCAGACACATGTCCCTGAATATGAACAGTCCGAATTGGTTATGGACTTCGATACTTCAGAGAAATCTTCTCCAAGACAAACAAGGATCAAAACTCTTGAATGCCAAATCTTTGATAATCTGCAGACACATTTCCCAGACAACAAACAATCCATATTTACTTCAGAGTTCGAGACTTCGGGATATTTTCTTCTGGGCAACTTAAGGACTCACTTATCTCAGAGTGTCGAACCTCTAAACTTCCATAAGATATACGACTCACACTCGCCCACATGCAGATCTGGCTGCTAGGAATTGATATTCTCCACTGTGCCTCACCTCCTGATCTGTGACTAATCCAACCACCCAGATATGTCCTTGGATAAATCCAATATTTAGGTACTCCTCTCAGTCATATACATTGTAGATTCACTCCAGGACTTCAAATCTTTGGGGATTTTACCTCCCTTTTCACCAAGACTTGACATTTTATGAATCCATGAAGTCCGAAGGACTTTGGTGCTTAATGGCACTGCACCTTCTCCATATTTGATCGATGTGAAGGATCTAACTTCTCCCAAACAAATCTAATGGTCCAAATCTCAACTGGATCCCACAGTGGTGATCATTCCTGAATTCGAAGGGGACAGTCATGATCCTTCAATCCCTTACTAAGGATCTCTAATGGTCTGGCTTCTACGCGATATCTACAACACCATTCCTCCCGAGCTTCATGAATTCAAGGTCCTAACGTGATCTCAACCATGAGATATTTTCTAAAATATCAGGCCCATTTTGGCCCAGTGTCTCAACATGTAGCTCTGATACCAATCTGTAATGTACCCATCCACTCACAAGTTGGGCACGCTAACCACAAGTCCCTTCTCTGGACTAATTCAAACCTTGCTCAAACTTTAGATAGCAAGGATGCATGAAAGTTTCACATGCATTGATCAAGATTCATGATAAACATAAAAACGATGAATCCTACGACATGCACAACCATAATCAACAAGCATGCATACTCTAAATACATCGAATTCAATGATAAATAAATAAACAACAAAATAAATAATACACAAGTAAATAATACCATGATAGAGAGAAAGTATATTTTATAAAAGAAAACCACTGACTGGATGTAGACCAAGGATGTTCCACCCAACCGTAGACAATGTTGTTCCAAGTCTCAACAACAATGTCACCCCCCAGTCAGGGCTATGAATCCACAAGGACAGTTCTAGAGTGTCAGTCGGCTTCCCAAACCAGTCAACACTCAAGCTCTTACAAGCTTCCCAACACCCAAAACAATCCAAGTACCCAAATCTCTTCTACCTAGCCTGCACAACCCAAGATAATGGACCCCCACCCTTCTCTGCCACGTAGTCCCTCAAGAAGTCCTTCTCCTTCCAGGGATCTAGTGCAGCTGGTCCAAAATCTCCATGCTGGGACTCTCAGGACTCACAACTGTGAGAAAAGTTGGAAACAAACCAAGCATCTCAGACATGCAAGTCTTGATTCATGGCTAGATTACACCATCAGTCTCTACAACCAACAAAATCGTGGTTGTTCTTCAACAATTCGTTTCCCCTTCCCAAGCCAAATGCGAATGAGCAAGACAAGTGTAGTGAAAGAGTGAATGGAGTGAAGTCTCCATGAGAGGTGTGAATAATGAACATGTGTGTGAATGAATGCATGAACAGGTGGACCGACCAACATCAGAATGAGAGCGAGAATTGGAGTGAGAAGAGAATGAACGACGAACCCCCCCAACAGACAAGGGACATGTTTATGAAATTATTGGGAATCAAGAACCTCATGGCCTTCCCCCAAGAAGCTCACATAACTGTTATTCTCCATTAAGAAAAAATGGAGAATAAAATAAAAAATAAATGCTTAGCCCCTCAATCCCCCTCTCTTGTGGAATCATATCCCTCTATAACTCTTGTCCTTGTCTGTCTAGCAGCCAACGATGTATTTATTATTAATAACGATAAAAACATTACATTTCTTAGGCACACTGGCCTCTTTTGATTGTTTGGGCACTCTAGAATCTCAACAATTTAACAAATACATTATTTAATATGGGGCTCAAAACCCAGGGTGTTACACATACATCAAAATAAAAATAAGTCACAATACATCATCATCATCATATATAACCCATAATTGAACGGAATCATAATATACCATAACCGGATCACTTGCAAGCAAGTGTCTTCAAAGAATATGTCAATAAAACTGTGCTCAATGGAGCGAGATGTTACATACACCCCTCTTGTTTTAAACTTCGTCCCAAAGTTTGTACAATATATAAATGCAAATAAATAAATGGATCTGACATAGATATATATGTCTAATCTATCAAACAAGTAAGGAAACTATTGACACATCTCGTAAGAATCCTACCAGGTAGCCGAGTGTGAATTGTAGTTGTCCCACTGGACCTTGATGTGATCGAATATTCAATGTCGTAGCTATCGAATCTGATGGTCGAAAATGTGGATTGATTCCACCATGAGAGCACCCTCATCCAACACTGGCAAAGAACTCATGTCAATAACATGTGACAAATCACTAATATAATGTCGTAAAACAGATACATGAAATACATCATGCATACGCCTCAAAGAATCAAGCAAGGCTAGTCAATAAGCCACGGGTCCTTTCTTTTCCACAACTTTGAAAGTTCCCACAAACCTAGGAGAGAGTTTATCACCCTTTCCAAACTTGATTGAACTCTTATGCGGCTTTACCCGCAATAAAATTTTTGTCGCCAACTTTGTAACTGTGGTCAACATGATGCACATCATCATAACTCTTCTCTCAATCCTGCACTTCTTTAATCCTATGTCTTATCGATTTCATATTTTCTTCCATTTCTTGGATCACTTCCGGTTCCACTAGGATCCTATACTCAAGTTGGTCCCAACTTAATGGCATCTGACATAGTTTCCCATAAAGAAACTAAATGATGCCATCTTAATCACACTCTGGTAACTGTTTTTGTATGAAAACACTACCAATGGAAAAAAGTCCTCCCAACATTTTTGTTGGTCCATTACATACATACGCAACATATCCTCTAAAATATAGATTGTTCTCTCTATTTTTCCGTCTTTCTAAGGGTGATACACTGTACTAAAACTCACTTGTGTTCCCAAAGCCTCTTGGAAACTAGTCCAAAACCATCCTATAAAGATTGATCCCTGATCAGATATGATCCTTCTTTGTACACCGTGTAACCTCACAATCTCGCTGAAAAATACTCTAGCTATATATGGTGCCTGATACATCATACACACTGGAATAAAGTGTGCACTCTTTGTTAGAGTGTCAAATACCACAAAAATCAAATCGTGTCTCCTTTTCGTCAGTGGAAATCCAACAATGAAATCCATCGAAATGAACTCCCATTTCGATTCAATAATAGAATGTGGTTGTCATAATCATGTTGGATGCCTATGTTCAACCTTCACTTGCTGACATTCTAGACATTCTGCCACGTAACTAACTATGTCCACTTTCATTCCCTTCCAGAAGAATAAAGGCTTAAGGTCTGCCTTCATCTTCATGACTCCTGGATGAGCCATGTAAACTGCTTGATGAACTTCTCTTAAGATCAAACTTCTTAATTAATCATTAGACGGTACATAGATTTTTCCATTAAATATCAACAATATGTCGCTATCCAATGAATATCCTTCAAATTTTGGTACCATCATGGGATCTTTTCCAATTTTATCCTTAACTTCCTTGTACCAATCATCGTCTATCTGTAAATTTAGAATATTTTCTCAAAGATTCGTCTTAAGAGGTATTATTGAGAATATGTGTGGTCTCCAGCTCAGTGCATTTTCCACTTTGTTCACCATTCCTTTAATGTAAGTAATATCAAAGTCATATTTTCTAAGTAATTCTGACCAACACCTCTGTCGCATGTTTAGATCACTCTAAGTAAATATATGTCATAATCCACATTGATCTGTTTTTAACTCGAATTTCCATCCAATCAGATAAGTTCTCCAAACTCTCAAGGAATACATTTTTAATAACTCCAAGTCATGCGTTGCATATTTCTCTTCATGCTTTCTCAATTTCCTTGAAATGTAAGCGATCACTCGACCATCTTGCATCAAAAATCCACCTAAAACTTCCTTGGATGTGTCTGTGCATACCAATAATTATTTTTCCATGTTGGGTACCCTTAGAATCAGAATTATCATCAACAAATCTTTGAGATTTCGAAACATTTCCATGCATTTCTCAGTCCATACAAAATTCTAGTTTTTCTTCTACAATTACGTGATTGGATTTGCTATCTTCGAAAAACCTTCGATGAACCGTCGGTAATATCCCGCTAAACCTATAAATCTATGTATTTCGTGTACGTTTTTCGATGTTGGCCATTCCATTATAGTCTCTATCGTTCGATCCACAACAATACCTTCACCAGATATGATATGTCCCAAGTAATGAATATTCGATTGGTAAAAAGAACATTTTGATAGCTTCCCATATAATCTATTTTCTCTTAGACACTGTAGAACCAATCTCAAGTGTTTTTCATGTTCTTCCTTCTTCTGAGAATAAATCAGTATGTCAACAATAAATACTTGAACAAACTTGTCCAAGTATTCACAAAACACCCCATTCATCAAACTCATGAATACCCCTAGGGCGTTCGTCAAATCGAATGGTAAAACTGTAAACTCATAATGTTTGAATCTCGTCTTAAATGCGGTCTTGGGGATATCTTCTTCCTTAATCCGTAATTGATGACATCTCGATCTCAAGTCAATCTTAGAAAACATCATCGATCCCTTCATCTGGTCAAACAAATCATTTATTATTGGCAACAGATACAGGTTCTTGATCATCATTTTGTTCAATTGACGATAGTCAATACAAAGTCTCCACGATCTCTCACAAAAATAACTGGTGCACCCAAAGGTGACACACTTGGACGTATAATTCCCAAGTCCAACAATTCCTTCAATTTCATTTTCAACTTCTACAATTCAGGCGTTGACATCCAGTAAGGTGTTCTTTCTATTGGTTCAGTTACAGGTTTCAAGTCTGTTGTAAAATCCAACTCTCTCAGGTGGTAAACCTGGTAACTCTTCAGGAAAGACATCGACAAACTCGTGTACTACAGGAAGGTTTTATAATCCTCCTGCCTCACCTTTTTCATTTAGTGCTAATATTGCATATAGCTTGCATCCCTTGCACATACTCTTTTGTAGCTGTAGAGAATAATACAAACTCAAGGACACTCCCTGGTTTCTTCCTACAATCACTCTATTCTGTCCCAAATCATCTTCCAAACTTAATTGTTTCATCTTATAGTTAAGTATTGCATCATGCGAATCTAGTCAGTCCATACTAATCACTTTGTCATAAGATCCTAAGATTGTGACATAAAGATCTACCTTTGTTACAAAATATCCCAAGTTAATGCTACAATCCATAACCTTTCCTCTAACCTTTTGTTTGGCACCTGATGCCATTTCTATGTATCTTAACTCGTCCTGCTCAACTGCCTTTACCTTATTTCTCTTTAGCACTACACTATAAATAATCACTTTATAGCACCTGGATCTATCAAGATACTATAATTTTGATCGACGATCATGTTGGATTACTGAGAGGGGGGGTGAATCAGTAATAAAGCAATTTAATCATTTTTAACCATAAAATTCAAGTGTTATATCAATGTAGAATTATCATCCAATAGTTGCAGAGTAAATAAACAATGAACAAATGAGAAATCATACACATACACAATACACTAGTGTTTTTACGTGGAAACCCAAAGATGGAGAAAACCACAGAATGCTTTTTCTTATATGTCTTTAAGAATTACATTCATTGGAAGCACAAACTTCCTTTTTTTTCTAGCTGCAACTGGAAGGAGGCTCCAACCCCCTAGTTTCTCAGGCTACAACCTGAGGGAAGCTCCAAATCCCCAATTCTCTGGCTACAACCAGAAGGAGGTTACAACCCCCTATGTTCTCCAGCTACAACCAGAAGGTGGCTACAACCACCTGTCCTTGCCACATCCAACCGACCTGAAATATAAGTAGAATGATGGAACCACTGTCACACTATAATTGTGAGATATACTTATTTAAAACTGCAAAATCAACCTACACAAAACAACCTATAACAACCTATACCAAACAACCTGTAACAACATGTACCAAACAATATGTACCATAAACAAGTGCATCAACCATGCACCAACCTATACCTCAACCTGTACCATAAACAAGTGCATCAACCATGAACCAAACCTGTCACAATAACCTGTCTGAACAACCTATCACAACAACCTGTCTCATCAATCTTATCAACCAAATCATATCTACTAACAAATATCAATCACCAAGACAAATCTCAACAATGTGCATCACAACAACTCATAATCATCACCAAGATCAATATGTGCTTCTAATAATATACCAAGAAAAGTATGCTACATCATCCATAAACCATGTGTCAAAAATACTACTAACAAGTGCCTCCAACCATCATTCATGCATCAAATACACATCAATTATGACTCATCAAGATGTACCAACATCATCAACTATACACCTCGTGTATGTGCCAACTCATCAACTACTTGTCTCAACCATGTACCCAACATTTACCTCAACCAAAATCCCTCATCAATTTCATCATCCAAATCTGATTTTTAACTCTGTAATAGACCTGGTGTATATGATCACATACCTGCAAACCTTCCTTAACTTTAACAATAAGAGACTAGCATTTTCATCAAACTTTGCTTTAGTCTCACATGACTAATTTTGGATTAGTCAACAACCTTAACTTGAAATAATCATAACTATGTACCTGTAATGAATAAGGATATGCAAATAGTACACAATGTTCTTCGGTATCTTTTATGTAATTCCTCTAGGTTTCACTGCTTGGAACCTCTCAAAAAAGGAGTTATATCAAAAATGTCATACCTTGTTGAATTTTGGCTTATTCTAGAGAGCGAACTTGTAGAGCGTGCCCTGCACAGGCTATTTATTGTATGGATATAAAAATGGTACACATAATAATAAAGAGTGTAATATAACCAATACATTTGGTATTACTTAATTTGTATCTGTTATGAAGAATTTATGACATTTTTACCCGAAACACTTGTTTTAGACTAGTTTCAGGACTGGCCACAAACCCTATTTTCCACGGAGTGTAACTCCAAAAATATAACGACAAAAAAGTTAAAATTTTTATTACAAATACTTGGATATGTTTCCTCAATGGCATCCATATTTTGTAGTCTGAATCATTCTAGAAAAAACATTATTGTGAAAATGGTGATATGACCTGTAAATAACATACCTTGGAAAGCATCATCAAAAGAATTTATCCGCCCTTGAATTTCGGCTTTGTTTACTTCACCTTCCCTCTGAAATTAGCCTTAGACATCCTTTGGTTACCTCAGTAACTTATAGATATTCAATATTTTCAAGTGTGATTAAAATGAGAGACCCTTGCCTCTTATTTATACTTTTATGTAGCTTCCTCAAGGGGTTACCTTCTAACCATTTTAAACCACTTTCTTTATTTTAGGGCTAACCCACTTCTAACCACTTGTCCACTTAATAATTTATCCATTAACTTTATTATTTAAATAATCTATTTTGTATCCACTTTGACTCATAGTACACTCATCACTTCACTTTATTATTTAAATAATTTCTTCTTTGTAACCACTTTGACTACTTTGACCCTTTGGGGCTTCTAGATGACTCATGAGGGTTCTCCAACTTCACATGGCCATAAATCTCTAACCGTGAGGAGTTATGTGACGTTCCACATACCACTGGAAATGACATGACAAGTATTATCCATATAGAATAATCTTACCTTAAAATATATTAAAACTCATACCATTATACATCAAACAAACTTGGGTCCATCTAGATGACTCATGAGGGTTCTCCAACTTCACATGGCCATAACCCTCTAACCGTGAGAAGTTATGCAATGTTCCACATACCACTGGAAATTGCATGAAATGTATTATCTATCTATGATAGTATTACCTTCAAATATATTAAAACTCATACCATTATACATCAAACAAACTTGGGTCCATTACCCAAATCTTTGTGCTATCGGAATTTGCTACTAGACTTTCTTCAAGGGTTGACATCAATGACAACCAACCCAAATAAT
>JASDQU011310771.1:13748-26380 GCA_032191745.1 Picea mariana | reverse complement strand
CCTACCTCAGTGATGATATATTATTGTACTGTATTTCCTTGTTTGTTGGCAGGTTTCCGACCGACTGTTCCTTGTTCCCTACACACACTCGACAAAGTATTTCAGCTATCACTCTGTTCTAACTTCATACTTTGGGGGGCTCTCTGTTACACATTATTTTCTTCATCCCTATGATTGTTAATGATGTAAACCTATATGTTTCCTTCAAAGGGGTGAGTGGCCTGAGTTCCTAAAGAGAGAAGGGAGAAGAAATTTTCCTGAGAAAAGAAGTTGCATTTTCCCTTGTAAAAACCTTGTAAAAAATGAAGTTCGTAGGTTGCTATATAGGCAGGGTGTGAGAATGACCCATTCTTGCAGGTTTCACTATAGCCAGGGTGCGAGGTGTTCGCAGTTTTCTCTATAGCTAGGGTGCGAGAATGCTAGCATGTGGGAAAAATGAGCGTTTTCTCGAATCTTCTAGAAGGAGAAACTTCTATGGTGAGGTGGCATCTGAATGGTTTGGATCTTACTCGCTTTCATGATTTAGTGGGATCATCCTAACCTCCTCACCTTATCTTCTTCAACTTATAAAAGGAGAGGAATTCTCATGGAGAAAGTTAGCTTGAGCTTATGGGTTCTTCTTGTTCTTGAGATTTGGTTGGCTTGGAATTATTAGCTTGGTTGGAGTGGCTTTGAGATTTGCTTTGTCGAGATAGATTGTGAGTAGCTATCAGATCTATGGTCTCAGAATCCTTGGAGCAGAAGTGTGTGGGGAACTAAGGATAGTTGGAAGGGACCTTACAACATCAAGGCCATGGTTGTAATCTCTCTTTCACATTTAATATGATACAGTAATATGTTTCTTTCCCATAAAGTTAGATTTACTTTATTACATAACTCCTTGATCATATGTATAGATTAGCTATTGAATATATTATTTTCTTTCACTTTGGTTGGTTTGTGCTATTTTGATCTTGAATGCACGAGAGAACTAGAGCGAAGTAGGAGTAACAAAGATTAAGGAAGTGATTACAAGGTATGTCTCTTATTCTCACTTCCGATTTAATTCAATAGTTATATCTAGGGAAAGCGATATATTCTGTCATGTTTTGTTCTAGATCCAGGTGGATCTAGGGAGATCGGTTTGTGTCCAAAATTATGGATTTATCCAATAACAACTTCAGAAAAAGTATTTCTTCAAAAAATGCCCATTAACTAGGCCACCAGAAAATTCAGTATCTTCCAAGATCTGCAATTTGAAAGTGTTATTTTGCAAAACTTCAAAAATCTTGAAAGGACCAATCCATAAGGATTCGAATTTACCATGTTTACCCTTATCCTTACTTTGTGCATCCCATTTGATCACCAGGTGTCCCAGATGGAAAGTTTCATTCTTTACCTTCTTGTTGAAAGATTCTTTGATTTTATATTGATGGCTTTATGCTTTATCAAAGAGTTGCTCCCTATTCTATTGTACCTCCACTAGTTGATGCATCCTCCTGATCATGTCATCTAGTTCTCTTGGTTGGTATTGAAGAAACTTTGCCACAGGTAATGCTAGCTGAGTAGGAAAAACAACTTCAGTTCCATAGATCAGCTGAAAAGGATTAGTGCCAGTTGCTCTTGGTAGTTACTCTATCCTCCCATAGAGAAAACTTCAGCTTTGAATCCCAAGAATTTTTGTTATCCCAATAGTTTTTTGACTATTTTTACTAGACTTTTGTTGGAGGATTCTTCCAAGCCATTACCTTGAGGATAATAAGGAGTAGAGTGAATAAGTTGGATCCCAATTTTTTCACAAAACTTGACCAGAGGTTTAGCTTTAAAATTTGCAGCATTATCAATCACAATCTTGTTAGGACAACCAAACATTGACAAAATATTTTCGAGGAAGCCAATGACTACTTTATGTGTTGCATTTATTGTGGGAATGTATTCTATCCACTTGGTGAAATAATTAGTGGTAGTCGGGATCCAACGATGTTAGCCACTTGAAGCTAGATGGATTTCTCCAATGAAATCTAATCCCCATTGATGGAAAGGACCAGATACTATTCTGCGCTTCAAAGGAAAATATTTTAGCTATTGCTTGCATAAGAATTTATGACATTTATCATAGGCCTTGATCTTTGCACATACATCAGTGAATAAACTAGGCCAAAAGTACCCAGCTCTGAGTATTTTATATGTTTTAGTCCTCTAAAAATGATGACATCCACATAGGTTATCATGAAAATAACTCATGGTTTGCTTTGCCTCATATGGATCCAAGCATCCTAAAAGAACCCCTACAGGATCCTTCCAATATAGAACATGATCAACAATGCAATATTTGATTGCTTTGAGCTTTAAATCCCTCACCTTAGTCTTCTCAAGTCCAATAGGAGGTTGCAATGTCTGCAATAAATGGATGAGGTCCTTATACCAACTACACTCTGTCAATTTGGGGTTGATATGTCAGTTGCTTCTAGTAATATCAGTATGTTGATATACACAATATGCATTCATGAAATTAACCCCAAGTGCCTTACAATTTGATTCAACTAACAATCTATCTAAACCTTGTCCTTTCACTAGCTTGGTAGGTTTCATCTCCAGATCGAATTCCAAAATTTTGGAAATCCACTTACTTCTCTTTCCATCTATGTTAGGTTGAATTAGAATTTCATGAATAGAGGTTGAAGGGACATAAGAAATGATTCTAGAATGCAGAACATATACTCTGAAATATTTTAGGGATTTGATCAAAGCATAAGCTTGCTTCTCCATGATGTCATACCTGATTTCAACATCTCTCAAAACCCTACTGAAAAAATAAATAGGCTGCTCCATTCCATCTGAGTTTTTCTGAAGGAGGACAACAACTAATGTATCATTTGAGGAAAAAGAAAATATCAGAAATTCTTTTGAATAATCAAGGCTGATAAGAACAAGTGCCTTGGTCAATTCTTGTTTAAATTGATCAAAATAATTCCTAGCTTCAAGTGTCCATTTTACCTCATTCCCCTTTCTCAGCATAGATTTAATAAACTTAACCAACTCAGCAAAATTATAAATGAATCTTCTCAAGAAGTTTATCTTACCCAGGAAGGACTGGATCTCTTTCTTGGACATAGAGAGAGAGACAGAGTCTTGATGGACTCTACTCTACTTGGGTCAATTTTTACCCCTTTAGCTGAGACAATATGTCTCAACAACTTACCTTCCTTCATATCAAAGAGTGACTTCTTGGGATTAAGTGATAGTCCAAATTTTCTGCATTTCCGAAACACCTTCTCCAAATGTTGATAGTGCTCTTGATCATATTTTGAAAAACTGTGATGTCATCCAAGTAGATCACCACAAACTTATATTTTCCTCCAATAAAAGTAATATCCATTGCATGTTGAAAGGTTTCCCCTGCATTCATGAGACCAAAGGGCATCTTGGCATACATGAATGTACCCCAAGGAGTGGTGAAAGTTGTCTTTTCCCTATCTTCAAGAAAAACATAAATCCGATTGTAGTCTGAAAATCCATCAATCATGGACATCCTAGATGAGCCTGTCACCCTTTGAAAAATATGTTCCATCTTAGGAAAGGGGTAATTATCTTTCCTAGAACACCTGTTTAAATTTATGAAATCAACACAAAGTTTGATTTCTCCATTCTTTTTCCTAACATGGACAAGATTAGCTATCCACTCAAAATACCTCAAAGGTATGATGATCTGAGCATCAAGCAATTTTTTTACCTCCTTCTCCATGATGGGAAGAAACATAGGATTGATCTGCCTTAGTTTCTTCCTAAATGGTTTGGTATTCTCCTTCAAAGGTATTTTGTGCTCAATAATGCTTGTGTCATAAGTTTTCAAATCATCATACTTCCAAGGAAAGACATAAATAAATTCCTTTAATAGTTTGATATACTCTGCTCTTTGTTTTTCTGACAGACTACTAAATAGCTTGACATACTTGGGATTTTCATCAGTACCTATATTGCATTATGTCAAATCATCATCTTCATTTGAACCTCTTACTTTGACAACCACATCATTACTATCAAATAATGTCTCTAAAGGAAATAATCCCTTGGGTATATGATTGCTAGGAAACTGGACAATCTTGGGGTCTACATTTTTGTCCACGAATTTATCAGCATGAGGACTATTTTCATCATCTAGATCTTGATCAATGTGAAGTGCTGAAAATTCTTCCACTATTTTCAGAAATATTTTTATCTAACATCATCTTCAAAAACCTTCCAATGTTTTACATTGTCCAGTATGGAAGGCTTATATTTTACTTCAACATCGTACATGAGTTTAGGAGGTAATGGAGCTTTAAATTTGATAGCAGAGACAACTAGGAAATCAACCAATGCATTCTCTTCTCTAGGAACAAAGGATATGTTGAAAGATAGGAAGATATTATCAATAAGATCCCATACCTCATTCCTGTAGGTCCTCAACCTTGGACATTTTTCCTGATATATATTTATGATTTAATGTACAATCAGCTATGCATCTCCAAAAATTGATAATTCCTCAATATTCATATCTTTAGTAGCCCTCGGCCCCAAAACTAGAGCCTCATATTCAGCAATGTTGTTCATCATCTCAAATTCTAACTTGAAAGACAAAGTTATGAATTCTTGAGAGGGGGAAATGAAAACAACTCTAGCACCAATGTTATCTTTAGAAGATTCCCCATCAAAAAACATTTTCCAAGTTTGAGCATCTTGCTTGACTGTTTCACATGATGTTGGTGATGGCTTTCTTATTTCAAGGGGTGGCTGAGGAAGATCAATGAGCTGCAGAATGCTAGATCTGAAATCGGTGTCAACAACATAAATAAGATGGTTTGTGGGATTACCTTCATCACCAATAATATAATCCAGGTGTGCTTCTCTATACAACCTTATGTGTCCACCCCCAAAAATAGGTATGGTTGCATAGGAGAGATTCATCTGCAATTTTCCTCCCAACTTCTTAATCCATGATCTAGACAATACCATCCCAAACTTAGGGGGAACATCTGCAAATAATATATCCATGACTATACTCTTCATGGGAAATTGAAAGAGAGTAACAACCAAATATTTAATCACCCTGGGCATTTCACTTTCCTTGAGTCAAAATAATATAGATCACAATATGATTTGGTGATCTCTACACCCACTTCATCCATGACAAATTTAGGCATTAAGTTATGGGATGCACCTGAATCCATCAAACAATTGTGTAAGATCTTATCATGTACAATCAATGAGGTATAAAAAGGAGGAGAGGAGTCATCCCTATCTTCCACTAATGGCCCCAATATCACTGCATGTTTTTCATCTTACAAATTCACTGAATCTGTTGAATGGGAAGAAAAATCAGACTACAACATTTTAGAAATGGACTTCTTGAAATCTTCATCCTTTATAAATTCTAATAATGAGACTGGAATTTAAATATTCTGAATTTCATATTCAAAATTAAAAGAAGATGGGGATTTCATAATTTCTTTTACTTCTTGGACAGGGGATTTAACCATAGGTTTATTATTTTGTTCTTCATTTCCTTTCTTTGGTGCAACCATTGTTTTTGTAGAGGGTCTGATTGTTTAGGCTGATTGAATGTACTAGAATTTCCCTCTCTCTATTTTGACCTCAAGTTGTACTTATTCTAATTTTCATTTGTTTTTTCTCCCTTAATTAACTCATTTAGTTGGTTGTTCATCAAAGACTCTTCCTAAGAATATTGAGTTAGGTGAGGGGAAGTATATGTGTCTCCCAGACAATAAATTTCTTGATCATCTTCTTTATTTTATCCTTCATTATCAACTAGATTATTTTGAAGAGGGGTCTGAACCTTTTGATTGTCTATGTTCCTATGATCTATTTGAAGAATTTGAGGTGCATTATTTGTCTTCTAAAATTGTTCCTATTTCCAAAATATTGTGTGTTTCTATTTGCTTGTCTCCCCTCAAGTTTCAGTTTTTCCATTTCTACAAAAGTGACTTTGATAACTTAGTCAATTCATCCACTCGAGGGTTAGTTGTTGAATCATCATAAGTGGAAGCTTCTTCCTTCTGTTTCCTCCTATCCCTATCATATTTTCCTCTTAATTTGTCTGCAGCCAATATATTTGATTCCACTTCTAGGGAAACATCTTGCATATGGGCTAGTGAAGTAGTTCTTCTCTCTCTTAATAGAGGACAAAACTCAGGGTCAAAGACACTAGCATAGGTTATTTTGGAAGAAGTTTGAGTAGGCTTGATTTTAGTAGGGATTTTATTATACATTTTGTTGAACCTTTTGGAAAAGTCTAACATTGATTCACCTTCCTTTCTTTTGAGAGCACCAAATTCAGTGATATAGTACAGAAAATCCTTCTTGCCACCCCAATGCCTTAAAAAGGCATCATCTAGGGCTTTAATCCCAACAATTGATCCAGGGGATAAACTCCTAAACCATTTTCTTGCTTCACCATCAAGTCTTTGTACAAAAACTCTCATCCAAACATCCTCATTCTCAATATTCAGATTACCAGCATAGCTATACAAATCCGCAAGGTGTTCTTCTACAGTGGTATCCTCCTCTCCTGTGAACTTGGGCATATAATTTAGGTAATATCCTATTTTGATGGAATTCATAGGTTGAGGAAGCACCAAAGGGGCATACCTATTAGCCACAATGGCATCCATTTTATTTTGAGGAGGATTATCCCCTGCCATTTGATTAGGGAAAGGTGGATCCTGAATTCTGGGAGAAGTGGGAGGTGATTTGACAGGAAAAGTTGCAATATGTATATCAGGTATCTTAGGAAAAGGAAGATTCTAAGATGGAGAAGTTTCAATTTTAATAAAAAGTGGTTGGGTCTTGGAGGTGGATGGCGAAAACTCACGAGGGACAGAGGTTCCTTCTTCTTTAGTCACAAAAAATTCGAAAGAATGAGGAGAGGGAGAAACTAAGAGGGGGAAATCCTCTAGACTCTCAATCCTAAACCAATTTACAACTTTAGAGGTTGCAAGAAAATCAAAATTTTCAAGACATTCTTCTTTCAACTGAGGAGAAAAAGATGAGTATTCAACAGGAAATTCTACTAGTTTTAAATTTACAGGATCTTCTACAGTAGGTAATTTAGAAATGCTAGATACAACTACTGGTGTTTGAAAAGTAGAGTCGGGTAATTCCCCAGCAGTACCTGATAAAATAGATGAAGAGGCTCCTTTTGAATCCTTTCCTTTCTTGATGATCGTTTATGGGTCAGCTTCAGGTGAAGCCATAGGTAAATGTGGAGTAGACCTTCTGTGTCTACCTTTGGGAGCCACAATTGAAACAATGGAGTTGCTAGGTGTAATCTGGAGTCTTTAGTTTACTGATCACTGTGCACCCTCATAATCAATATTTTTTCTCTGTCGTACAACCCAGGGAAAAGTATTCAATATGTACCCCGGTAATGGCACAAAAAATGTTATCACTGAAAGTCACACTTTGACTTCTATAAAGGTAAGCTCAGTACCCATCAGAATGTGAAAGATAACAATTTATAAAAGTGAAAATGGATGGAAAACTCAGACAAGAATGTCAATCATAGATTACTCCATACAATATACACCAACAAATAAGGCTTTGAATAATTTCATATAAGTATCTAAAGACATAACATGAATAGGTGGAAGACTTTACAAGAAAATGTAACATGTCTATCATCTGCATCAGGTAGTATTGATACGCATATGAAGAAAACTCTCTGACATAATAACTTCTCAAAATCAAAGAGGAAAACTATGATATTCTACAAGGAGTATTACAATAGATCCTCAATTGCAACACAAATACAATCAGCCAACTGAATCATTCAATAAACTGAAATAAAAGTAATATATAAGAGGATGAATAAGAATAAGGTATGATTTCCATTATCCAAAGAGTGTTGAGTCTGGTACATATAATAGGAGGTCAGTCTGTTACATAGAAAATATCAAAATTGAGTCCTCTCTCCCCATTCCAACCCTCCTTCAGTATTACCATGCCTATATTATAGTCTATACTATCATTGGTAGATTTACAATTCGAATAAAAACTCCTGCATAGGATTCCTATGCCTAAATATGGTGTGACTACAATTGTACAACAAAAATAAAATAGAATGCTAAAATTCAGGCTAATGATGGCAACGTTTGCAACATCTTCTTTATGGTTGATAAAGTGTCCCTTTGAGTGCATATTCCATTGGAAGGTGGCCTCCCATCTTGCAATGACCCTTAGACAATTGGAAAGCATCCATATTAACACTTGGAAACTATTCCTCCCTTCAAAAACTCCAAAACATGAGTTCACAATGCGATTTTTCAGCTCCAGGCGTTGTGAAATTTCTTGTAGTGGATCGTTTCATTTGATAAAGTTTTAAGACATTCCAAAAACTATCTCCAGTGCCCCAAACTATTGTAACAACTTATAATCTTGGTACATGACTAGAAGATAACGTCACAATAGATAAATATGGTTTATAAAGCATAATCATCCTCAAAATTGAAAAATGCAACAAACAAGAAACTTGTCAAAAACTGATATTGGTTAAGGAGGTTCAATTTCTTCACTTTTTAACTCTGGAGCTTCTCCTAGTAGCAAATTTAGCCAACATGTCTAGATTTCTCTTAGCCAACTCTTCTTTAAAAGGTTGTAGTTCTGCCTTTAGCTTTCTTATCTGAGCTTGATGAGATCTATTTTTTCTGTAGAGGCTTTTGAGCTACCTCTGGAGGGGAAAAAATCTTTTGCCTATAAATCTTGCTTTGTCAATAGTTTCATGGTACATTCCCATTATCCTCTTAAGTTTCTTCCTATAGCCAGAGTCTTCATTTTTTAGTTTATCTATATCATCCCTTGCTTCTTTAAGTTGTCCTTTGAGCCTTTTGAAAGTGGGATTGTTTTCTTCTCGGGGAGTAGTGATATCAACAATTTCAATGGGTTTCTCAACCAATTTGGATTTACCTTTTCTCTGGGATGAAATTTTTTCTACATCACTTTTCACAAGAACAGGAACATTTTGCTTGGTTGTTGCCCCAGTAAAAGGCCTCGTGGGATTAATATTGTCTACAACAATAGGTGAAGGGGACATGAGCTTTCTCCCTCTAAGGCCTGTGGATTTTATTTAAGGAACCTCCCTAGGAATGGGATCTTCCATGGGTGAAACTTCCATATGTGAAGGTTGTGGAGGACCTCCTGCATTTGTTTCATTTATAGCTTTGTTATATGTATCAGTCATAGCAACACCTCTTTTCCTCTTTCTAACCTCTGAACACATAGTCGTATCCACACAAGAAGGGATTTGTATCTTAGACTATGGAGTGGGATCAACATTCAGTTGAAAATGTGATGCAGTGAGGAATATTTCCCAATTATTATTTGTCTTTTTCCAATTCTTCCATCACCAACATTTTAATAAGGCAAGAGTGAAAGACACTTGTGTCTACTTGCTTAGATTTGGCTTGTACTCTATCAACCATCTTACAAATGCTTCTAAAGAGGTAAAAAGGGAGATTCATAGCTTATTTCGTTGTGAAGTGTAATAACATCCTGATGTGATATTGATAACTATGTTAAATATTCCCTCACAAGTAAAATATGTTGATACTGAGACGGGGGTGAATCAATATCAATTACAATTTTTAACACTTTCAAAACTTCAACCAGATTACTTGTTACAACTTTTACTTCAAAAAAACTACATATCTAATATATATCCAATGAGAAATAAAGAATATCCAATGATCAATAAAGAATACTAGAAGAGATACACCATACACCATGCACAATAAACTTATGTGAAGCAATCATGCATTATTGTTCAAAGGAAGCTACAACTTCCAAATATAAAAGGAGGTATAAACCTCCAAAAGGAAGATACAATCGTCCAATATCAAGAGAGGGTTGACCTCTCCATCCTTGACCCTTACTTCCACCCAAGAATATATGAGAGATAATAAAACTTTACATTAAAATATCACCTTCAACCAACCATCACATAGAACCTGATAATGCTTCCTAAGCCTTCCTCCTCCCTTGAAATTCAACCTTCTTTACTTCAGATTTCTTCAAAAATTCAACTTATATCTCCTTGTTAATTAATAAACTTGTGTGTACTGAAAAATAAATGTATAATGAGATGTATTTATACCATTTATGACGCTTCCTTTTAACATTAGGGTCGGCATGTAGTTTCTACTTCAATTCACATTGTCATCTTCAAAAATTCATTTCTCCTCAATCATGAGGATCCATGTGACGTGCCGCATACCACCGGAAGAAGCATGACTTATACTATCCATCCATGGGTTTTTTATCTTCATGTGTAATTTCCTTCATGTCCATCTACTTCGTTCAACTGTGGGGTCCAAAAGCCAATGGCTAGGGTTGACATAAATGACTAAAAACAATGACTAGGGTTGACATCAATGAAAACAACCTATATTCCAACAATCTCCCCCTTGATCATTGATGGAAACACTCATGTTCCCCTTGTCATCATCATCCCAATTTCTTTCCTCCTTTGACATCAATGGAAAAGGGTGGGGCTGCTCCCCCTGAGTTCAATGGAAAAAGGTAACTCTCTTCTTTGGGGTTTCTCCCCCTGAACATATAGCACTTAATAACACTTCATTTTTCTTTCCATTCTTCTAGTCTTTTTATTCCTTCAATATATTTTGTGTGTATTCAATCTTATTTCTCTTCTCTTGGTCTAGGATGTATATGTTACTTGGTCTTCTTTTTGTAGTTGCAACCAATCTTCCTGAACCTTCTTCTTTGATTTTTCATCTTCATGATTCAAACGTGAGAGTATATCCTTGATCACACATTTTACAAACACTGAGGATATTATGCTTCAAATATTCAACCAATAGGTGTTGGAGTTACTTCACACACTTAGGATTTATTTTTCCTAAGGTTATTCCTTGTTTATTAGTCATTATCTAGTCTCCTATATTTTAGGGGAGAATATTCTCTTTCGGTTGACACTTCAGTTTGAGTAGTTGAGTTGAGTTTAGATGTTGCATTGGTTTTGTCACCATGCAACATTGGGATCATCACCAAATCACTACTCTTTGTTCAGTCAATTAACTGAAGACTAGTTGACTAGTTAACTCAGTTAGGTGGCAGTTCACTCTCGTAACTACCTGAGAGACTAGACTATGTGGCAGTTCACTCCCGTAACTATTGGTGTGTGTCCAGATCAATTTAGACCACCACTATGGCTCATTATTTACTCATTTATCCTATATCTATTGTAAATTATTCACTCTTTGAGTCTGAAATACAGTTAATGAGAATTCTTCCATTCTTTCTATCTTGCTTCTTCTTTCTCAATTTCTCTCTACAAATGTGTGTCGTATTTTCTAGCTAGATCTATTTTGTGTAGGTTCAACAAATTTACATGGTATCATAGCTGACAAACTGCTAAGCAAAAGCTACACCAAATCATTTTTTGCAGGTACAAAAGATTGAAGACAACAAAAAGATGGATTATCGCAGGAAATACTTCTCACACCTCATAACTATTTCGAATGGAAGCCAATAATTTTGCTTCATCTTAGATGTAGAGGCTTGCACCAAATTACTATGGCAGTGGAATTAGAGCCTAATTATGTCGATGAGAAAAATGACTTTCTCAATAGACAAGATGTGGCCATAGGAAGTATCGACATGTCTGTTTCTCCCGAACTTTTCCATCAAGTATATGAAGAATCACAAGGATTAACTCCAAATGAATTATGGACCAAATTGGAGGTTCTATTTGGGAATAAAGAATATTGTAAATATTTCATGCAGGAGGTTGAACAGATAGAGCTAGAAGAGAATCCATCAGAAGATCAGGCTTCTTATTATGAAGACTCTTCTACAAACGTTTTTGCAGAAATTTGTATTCCAATAATTGAAGATGATGTCTACTCCATTTCAGATTTGTTTTCTAAAATTCATGTGGAATATATATGGCATGAATCTTAGTATTTACATGTAGGAAATTTTTCATGCACCATGCATGCATCTCAGGAGTCACATGCAGACACTTTTGCATACACCATGCATGCATCTCAGGAGTCAAAAAGGGAGCCGCGCACATCAGATGTCATTCTGATATTTTCTGAGAAAAATTTGCAGAAACAAATTGGATACTTGAATTCCTCTCGGGAAAATATCCAATTTAAAAAAAAAAATCATCCAAAACAGAGTCTGGAAAGTGAAGTTATGATCTTTTTAAAATCAACAGAATTTCAACATTTTTCTGGAAACGGCCACACGGTTTTCAAAATTTCATCCAAAATTTATTTGGATATTTTTCATTACAAAAAGATAAAGTGGATATGTGTGGAAATTTCAATGATGCATATAATTCATCAGATCCATGCAGACATCTACATCTTCAACAAAATCTTCAAAGAGCACAAACTTGCACAGTTGCGAGCTCTTCTTGGAGTGAAGGACATGGTTTCTTAGCAACTGCCTTTTTGTTCCTTCTCATTTTTTATTTTATGCATTGTAATTTGAGGGGGGGTTTTGTTCCCATGAATTTTTTCCTCTTTTCTCATTTAATTCGGTGTATCTTTTGTATTTGGGTACCTAACATGGCCTCGTAGACGAGACCCATTCTTTATTTTCACCATAGTGATGTTCAGGGGGGGTGTTGG
>JASDQU011310770.1:0-25271 GCA_032191745.1 Picea mariana | reverse complement strand
AAATAGTCATTAGAAAGCTAACACAATTCTTCACAAGTTTTGTTTTTACTGTAAAGTGAAATTCTAAATAAAAAAAATACTTTTATATGTCGGAAGTTGAATAACTTGTGAAAATACAGTTTTTTTTGTCATAAAACAAGCAAAAGTGTAACCCACCTTCATGATTTCACCCCACCATAGCTTCTCTAACTAAATTGGTTTCGTAAACATATCTGCAGAATTCACTTTTGTATGGACCTTTTCCAGAGCCACTTCACCTTCATCAACAACTTGTCTTACAAAATGGTACTTGACATAAATATGCTTAGTCTTACTGTGATAAGCTGGATTTCTAGCCAAATGAATAGCACTTTGACTATCGCAAAATACTTTCACTTTGTCCTACATCCTTCCAAAGTCACTCAACAAACCTTGTAACCAAATTGCCTCCTGGAATGCATGTGAAGCAACCATATACTCTTCCTTAGTAGTGGATAAAGCGACTACATTTTGAAGCTTTGACATCCAACTAATAGGTCCTCCTGCAAGAGTAAAGAGATATCCTGAAGTGGATCTCCTTTTTTCCAAGTCACCTGCAAAATCTGAATCTACATAACCGCAAACTGAATCTCTGGAACCATCATAGGTGATAGAATAACTGCCTATGCCTCTAAGATATTGAAGCACACATTTCACTGCTTCCCAATGCTCTTTTCCTAGATTTTCCATGTATCGACTAACAACACCAACTGCATGTGAAATATCTGGTCTAGTACTCGCCATCGCATACATCAAACTTCCCACTGCATTGGCATATGGTACACGAGACATATAATCATTTTCTTCGTCATTACTAGGACATAAACTTGAAGAAATCTTAAAATGGGAAGCCAAAGGGATCCGTATAGGTTTCACATTATTCATACTGAATCTCATAAGTATTTTCTCCACATACTTATGTTGTGATAACCACATCTTACCATTTTCCCTCTCTCTATGTATCTTCATGCCTAAGATTTTGTTTTGTTGCTCCTAGATCCTTCATATCAAATGCCCTAGCCATCTTAGCCTTTAACCTGTTGATTTCAACCATGTTCTTGCTTGCTACAAGCATATCGTCAACATATAACACCAAAATAATGAACATGCCATTTTCAAACATTTTAAAGTAAACACAATGATCATATTCACTCCTTGTAAAATTTAGGCTCACCATGAAGGAATCAAACTTCTTGTACCATTTTCTGGGAGATTGTCTCAGGCCCTACAATGACTTCTTGATTTTGCAAACAAACCTCTTATTATGATCCTGAACAACCCTTCTAGTTGTTCCATATATATATCCTCATATAAATCTCCATGTAGAAACATTGTTTTAACATCTAGCTTCTCTAAATCAAGATCAAGTAAAGCAACTAGTGCTAATAGAACACGAACTGAAACAAGCTTCACAACTAGTGAAAAGATCTCATGAAAATCAATACCTTCCTTTCGAGAATACCATTTTGCTAGCAGTCTTGCTTTATACCTTTCGACTTTATCATCAACACCCTTTTTTAGTTTGTAGACCCACTTGCAGCCGACAATCTTCCTCTCCTTTGGAAGTTCTACCAGGTCTCATGTTTTATTCCTCTCTAAGGCAGCCATTTCTTCTTTCATAGCTTTCTTCCATTGAGCACTTCCAGATACCTTAATTGCTTCCTGAAAACAACTAGGTTCTCCATCAATAGAAACCAAAGCCACAGATGAAACATAATTATCATACCTTGCAGGAGGATTCCTGACCCGTGAAGATCTCCTCAGAGATGGTTGAGGCATATCCTCAGTTTCCTGGATATTTTCTGCATCTTCATCTTCTTCTGGAACTTCTTCATGCTCCTGCCTTTCTGAAGATGGTTGAGTTTCCAACTGAATTTGTTGAATTTGCGGTACCTATTCTTGTCTCACTTCAACATCTACCAATTCTAATTTTAAGGGTGAGGATTCATCAAATACTACATCTCTTCTTATGATGAGTTTGTGGGTAGTAGGATCCCATAGATTGTACCCCTTAACTCCATCACCATAACTAAAAAAGACATATTTCTTTGATCTAGGATCTAACTTAGAACGACGATCTTTAGAAATAAGAGCATAAGAATCACAACCAAATATTCTCATATTTGAAAAATCACACGAATGACCTGTCCATACCTCTTCTGGAATCTTACAGTTTATTGCAGTTGATGGTGACCGATTTAATAGATAGCATGTTGTAAGAATTGTTTCTGCCCACAATTCCTGCTGCATCTTGGCATTACTGAGCATGCTCCTTGCTCTCTCTAGAAGAGTCCTATTCATGCGTTCAACAACACCATTCTGCTGATGAGTATAAATTGTGGTCTTATGTCTTTCGATCCCAGCTTCCTTACAATAGTTCTCAAATTCCACAGACGTGAAGTCACCACCATTATCTTCCTTAAACACTTGATTGACTTGTTAGTGCTCTTTTCAACCAAAGCTCTGAATTGCTTAAAAGTAATAAATACATCAACTTTTCTTTTAAGTAAATAGACCCAAACCTTTCTAGAGTAATCATCTATAAATGTCATATAATATGACGATCCTCCAAAATCAACTGTAGGGCATGGTCCCCAAACATATGAATGAATGTAGTCAGGGATACCTTTTCTTATATGCCTTCCTTCTTTAAACTTTTGTCTACACTATT
Source organism: Picea mariana (assembly GCA_032191745.1). Classification (NCBI taxonomy): domain Eukaryota; kingdom Viridiplantae; phylum Streptophyta; class Pinopsida; order Pinales; family Pinaceae; genus Picea; species Picea mariana. The sequence goes on along the minus strand of JASDQU011310770.1, from coordinate 22,582 downwards.
TTCCAAAAACACAATACTTGCATAAATTCAATTTCAAAAACTTCAAACTTGGAAGTGACTTATGATCAACCAGTGCCTTAAGCCCTTTCTCTCTCATACGACCCAAACGTTGATGCCATAAACGAACAGAGACACTTGCATCTTCAGATGCTACTATTACTTGATTTACTTATGTCCTTCCTTCAAGATGATAAAGGTTCATGATCATATTTTCCTTCATGACAACTAATATGCCTTTGGACACCTTTAGTGCTCCACCTTGAGTTGTACACCTGTAACCAGCAGAATCTAGAACTCCCAAAGATATCAAGTTCTTTCTTAGTTCGGGTACATGTCTTACATCTGTTAATGTTCTTACAAAACCATCATGCATTCTAATCCGGACGCTACCAACTCCAACAATTTTACAAGAAAAATCACTTCCCATAAAAACAACAACATCATCAATAGATTGGTATGTTGAGAACCAATTTCTATGAAGACACATGTGGATGGATGCACCAAAATCTAACAATCAATGCTGATGTTGATGTGAAACATCACAAGTAGACAATACCTCATCAACCATACTTGAACCTGAACCTGAACTTGTTTCAACTACATTAGCTTCCTTTGCTTCTTTTGTGGAGTCCTCCTTAGCTGCATTTTGTCTTTTCTAGCAATCCTTCTTGAGATGCCCAAATTTTCCACAGAACCAACAATTTTGCTTACTCTTCTTGCCCTTTGATTTAGACATTGATGTACCCCTCTGACTTTTCCCTCTTTCTGTAGATTGTCCTTTGACCACCATTGCTTCTGCTATAGAGTTTTCCTTATTGGATTCCTTCCTCATTTCCTCACACAACAAAGCTGTCATAATAGTGTCATAATCAATGGAATTTGTTGTGTTAAACCAAACAATTGTGACCATATGATCCCAAGACCTAGGCAATGAACATAGTAGCGTAATAACCTTGTCCTCATCATCAAAATTTACTTCCATTGCAGTTAATTGAGAAATCAAAGTATTGAAGACATTCAAGTGATGAGCAATTTCTGTACCTTCTTTCATTTGCACGCTGTACAACTACCTTTTAGGAAGATTATGTTTGACAAGTTCTTTGTCATATACAGACTCTCCAGTTTGTTCCACAAACCTACTTTTGTCGTCTCTTTTGCAATGTTAAACAATACCTCATCTGCTAGACACATGCAAACAGTATTGAGGGCCCTTGCATCTAGATCCTCCCAGTCCTCATCTGTCATGCTTTTTGATTTCTTTGACCTTCCATCCAAGGTCTTTTGCAATCCTTGTTGCACAGAGAGATCTCGCATCTTAAGCTTTGATAGCGAAAAGCTATTCTTACTACCGAACTTCTCAATATCAAACTTGGAACTCTACACTTTCGCCATTAGCAGAAAACAACCGTCCAAAAAACCAATACTAAACTTCTTCTAAAAAAGACACAATGATAAAATATAGTTGGAAAAAAAATTATTCCAAAATATGTATTTAATATATTTAAAAAAAAACCTTTTAAAAATTTAATATATTTAAAAAAAAAAAAACCTTTTAAAAAATCCACTTCTTAATATATTTAAGAAACCCTTTTTAACAAGACCACTTCTTAATATATTTAAGAAACCCTTTTTAAACACTTTATCCTCCAACCACTTAAATAATCCTACACCACGTTTTATGCCCAATGAGACAAAGGTTCGACCATGCCTAATGAGACAAAAAAAAACATGTATTTCTTATATCATGTGAATCCTTTATTTAGCCTTAATTTTTTTTTATGATCGTCGCACCCTATATGAGCATCACCTGCAATGATTAGGAAATCGTCACATTGTGTTAATGGATAGCCTGTGACGATTTGCACTCAAATCGTTGCATCGTGTCAAACATTCACTTGCCACGTCATCGCTTTGTATCTAATGTGTTGTCTGTGACGATGTTGCACTGTGTAATATGTACGACTCGTGACGATTCTGAACTTTTTGCATGCTATTGTCGCACTATCCCACAAGGACGACCCAGAGTGATGTAATAAAACCTGTCCTCGACTCTCCACTTCCACTTCACTCGACTCGTCTCTTCGATCGAGTGACCAAATTCTTTCCTCCTTCATTGTCTTCTCCTTCAACTCTAATCTCTGATACCACTTGTTAGGCAATGGAAGCAAAAAATAGCATAAACTAAGAAAGATCAAATACGCATTAAACCAAGTACATCAATCATACACTTGACACAGTGATTTATGTGGAAACCCAAATCGAAAAAAAACCACGGGCAATGATTATTGATCTTCTGTTATTCAAGGGAGAACTACAATAGACTTCATAGCATACAATCATCCTCTCCTCACACACTCGCTACTCCTAGCTCACATTGTACTCTACCTCTATGGGTATGCTCGTAGATATAACATCTATCACTTAGTTACACAGACTGATCATGAGTAGATCACATAGTTACACAAAAAGTTCATAAGATTGCATGCATGCACATGTGCATCTGCATTTGAAGGCATGAGGAAATTCATTGGCATGTTTCCAACACACTGTTAATTTAATTGCTTAGAAGTAAAGGTTACAATCTTCTCACATCAGGCTTATAAAAATTTCCTAATGGCTCTTAAGGATGCCTCCTAGGGTTACCTTGCGCAAACCCATTCATTACCTTTAAATATGATTCATCACATATAATCACATGGAAAAATATGATGGGTTACCCAATACCATGGGGTCAGTGTATCTTGTCCATGCTCTTATTATTCATAGGTAAAGATTACAATCTTCCCATATCAAACTTACAAAACTTGCCCAATGCCTTTTAGAACTGAGCAGATATATATCTTATTCAACATAACTACTACAGTAACATGAACTACCATTGGTTCAAGAACTACCTACATTTATCAGTTTTTCCATTTTTAAAAACTACCACCATTTATCAGTTTTGATTGTTATCACAATTCCAACATATATAACACTCCACATCATCCATTTTTGGAATAATCCTTCTACCGCACAAATTTTACAAGTCGATTCTTCTGCTTGGTAAGCAAAAAGCACTAGTTAACACAAAGAAGAAGGTCCACCCAAACAAAAACCAAGAGAGAATGAGGGATTTTATGTTGCCTTGGAAATAATAAGAACAGTTAAGTCATAGTAATCAGACCATGAATCCTTCAGGTGTTTCTCAATTCTTTCGTTATTTCTCACTCCACGTGAAACTGTAACTCCATAAGCGATCAATAACTATGATCTATAACAAATCTTACTCATTGTTGCTTCGTTAATGAAAAACAAAGGGACACGTAATTTGGTGGGCTACCATTCATCAATTCAATGGTGTAAGACTCCACATGTTTATTTTAATTGGCTGTGGGGTCGACCATGGACAGACTTTGTGACTGAATGTGGAATTGAATGTACCAATATCATGACTCGAAGACACAATTTTTTTATCATATTTAATAGTTTATATTGTAATATTTGTTCGTTACATTTATTGTCATATTGTCGTACTGTTTGAAGTTGATTGATTTTTTCTAGTAAATTTTATGTAAAAAAATTTATAGGAAATTTTGATATGATTGCATTTTTTCTCTAAAATTTTGAAATAACAAGTTATTAGCCCCTGTCGTAGGCATAGAGGGACTATAGCGATTGATAAAGAATTGACTACATATTAGTTTGTCCTTTGACCGGAAATATTTGCACAATACCTATTGTTGGAGCTATGGAATTAAAAGCATATATTTTTATATATTAAAAAGTAACATATATGAACTAATCTTATTGGCTAAGAGATTGGAGGTCTTATTGTCGGCTTTGCTATTCCCAATGCAGTATATGGCAACAAATCCAAACTTTTTCTAGTAGACAGTATGTTTTAATCATATATTTTTCTTGTATATTGCTTGAAGGTCGATTAATGATACCATTAGTTTGAATGTTTGTATTAGCATTTTCTGATACCCGAATATATCCGTCAGTTGTGATATGTACTAAGCATATTGAAATTTTTTCATATCCAAGCTTTGTATATATCTTGAAATTTATTGACACTTATTCCGAGATGCCTCAATAGGCCTAACAGCGTAAATGTTTATATGACATGACGTTCTCCAACACCCCTGAAATCTTAAATGTTTGCATACCACGAGGTCCTTAGACAGCCTGAGAATCTTAAATGTTTATGTAAATACAGTTCTCGGAGTACATGCCAGTTCAATAGCCATTGTATGTTTCATCATTGTTATGCCATTGAAGCTGCATACATTTTTTACTGGTTCGGTGACTGCTTCTTCTTTGTTGGTTTGTCAGGTTCTACCATTGTATGTTTCATCCTCGTAATCGTTGAAGCTAGATACATTGTGTACTGGTTCGGTGAGTGGTTCTTCTTCACTAGTTTCTCGGTTGTTTTTTGTTGTTTCTCTCGCGATTCGACCTGCGCTTTTACATTTCATCGTTTCGGAGTAAGTTTCGATGCCATAGTTTCATTTTTTATTCCTTGTTTGTTGTTCTGTGTTTGCAGTTTGCAAGTAAGAATGTTTGTGTATTTGTAGTCGCATGTTCCTTGTATGTTTCTGGTTCCTTTTCTGCTTCAGCTGTTGTTTGATAATCATTGGAGATACATATGTTGTTCACTAGGTCGATGGCTTTTGTTGGTTCGTTGGTTCCTGGGTTGTTGGTTATGTTTGTTTGCCCAGGGTTTGCGCTTTGGGGTCCTAGGGGTGTAGTTCGTCCTCTTCATGCTTTCTTGTTGGTTTGGTCCTTGCTGGTTTCTTTTCTTTGATTCGGCCTTGCAGGGTTGGGGTGCAGCAGCAGTGGTTGGAGCTTTTCTTTTTTCTTTTTCTTTTTTGGATTATTATTGTTTTTTTGGGGCGCTTTACGGTGTTCAACCCCTGCACCCACCAGTCAATCTACAGTTGTTTTATTTTCCATTTTTGCAGAGGTCATTATCTGTATTTATGTGAGATTTTCCTGGTGCTCGAGTCCTGCCATGAAAGAAAATAGTTGCATACAAAATTGTTGGAGGATTACATATGAAGTTACAATATTTGTTGTTTTTTTGTTGGGATAAAGCATATGTATGCAGCCTACATTTATAGACCATGTATGGTCAGATGTGTGGATATGAAATGACATGTTATTTCTCCTCCACGTAGAATGGTGTGCACATGACACAATTTGTGTTGTACTTGAGATATGATATGTGCAACAAATATTCTTCAAGATTATATTTTCATGTCTGGAAGCATGCCAAGGTAGTTTTCCACGAAAAACTGAGAACTTGTAACGTGGGCACAACAGTCTGTGTAGAGAATAAAGAACATGGTTAAAGGTCATATCTGGATGAATTTCCAGAGAAAACTAGAAATCGTTTAGCTTCAGCCATGCAATTGTGTGATATTTTCTACCTTGTAATATATTTTGGCCAGGGAAAAAAAAGCTAGACGTTTACACCCATGGATAGAGAAGAGAAAAGGTTCATGTTTCTTCCTTTCTAAACTGTTCATTGAGTTAGTTTTGTTGTATCTACATATTTCTTGTTCTCCAGTGAATACCAACTTCCATTGATGTACATTGAATTTTGTGGGTTCCCACATTGAAACAAACAGAGTAGCTGGAGAAAAGGAGGGAGTCTTGACTGCATCGGCTGAAGAGGATATAGAAAGGTGCATACTTGTACTGTTATTTCATATTGTGCTGTTTTGTATTTCATTTATGGTCTGTATATGTGTTAAACTAGTTGCATGACTTCCTACATGGTAAGTTATCTTGGTTACATATGTTCCTTCCTACATACTAAGCTAGTTTATGTCCGTTGTGTTTGCATTGCATTGTTGCATATAAGGAAACATAATCATTGGACAGGACGAAGGACTCTTTGGCGGGTAAATAGACCTTTTTCTTTTTCTTTTAGATGTTTGTTTTCATACTAACTTTCCTTCGTCTCGATTGCATCTTCGGCATTGCTACCTTGGAAAAAAAAGGTTGCTTGGACAGGGAGATGAATTCTTTTGTGCAGCAGTAGAGAGTTCTGTGGTACAATATTCTAAAAGGTATACCAAGTGTGTCGGTAAATTAAATATACAAACCGGGAGGGATCATATAATATTAGACTTGAAAATGATAAATTTGCAGTAATGGGCCTTTCTGTGCTCCCTGTTTCTACTTTTTCCATTTTCTATTATCCCTTTTGTTTTCTAATTCATCTGCTTAGTGTGGTTTCCGAAAATTCCCTCATGCACTGGTTGGCGGACTAACGGACTGACATATGTGGTCCCACTTCTACCTTATTCCATAGTTACCCACTTTGTCAATTACGGCTGCCAGGTTGGCAGGTTGAAGATTGCTCCCCTGGCTTCCAAGGGTCCGCGATATGCAAATTGGCCATGCTGACCCGCAGTCACTCCCTGTTTACTGTTAAACATTTCTCCAGTTAAAAAATTAAGATGCATACAGTTTTATGGTTATTTGGTTCTTCCGATGGACAATATACAATGAATATATTTGTTTACTCCCAATGTTCATCTACACATTCTTGCATCAGAAAAATTTGGACTAGTGAGACGACCATGAGAAATTAGTCATCCCAGACATCAGCAAACCGACAAGGCCAAAGGTAAAGATGCATACGCTATGCTCTTACTATGTTTACTAAACAAATTTCGTGGGCTATATATTCATCTATGGCCTGGAGGATATGATGATGAAATTTGCAATACATGGTTTCCAACTCGCAAGAAGTATCAACAAGTACAAGCAAAACGTCGAACGTGCTGCATGTTCCGTAGACCAAGAGGTGTGGTTGTGAAACAGCGGCTCCATAGTTCATCAATACGATTCGTGTACTTGTAGCACACTACCATTCACTTTATTTTTCCTATTCAAAAAATGTCATCAGGTCTASAGTTGTGACATCTAAAGTACTGTCAATAGAGGGCTTGAATAGCCGCCAAACTGGACAACTGTTCATCGGGGAAATAATGGTTGTCTATACCACCTACTTGGACAAGGAAAACAAAAGTAGATCCATTATGTGTGTTGATATGACAGACAAGGACGCCATGATGAAAKTCACACTGACTGTTCCTCCACAACTTGTCCAAAAACATGCAGAAAAGATATTGCCACGTAATGGGATATCCATTACAAATTTTAATGTATTGCCCAAAACATTATATGACCGTGGTGATTGTGATCGAATTATTTTGCTCAACGAAACAAGTATTGTGGAAAAAATTCCTGCTATTTGTTCAGAATATTGCTTCTTCCGGGACTCGACTATCAGGCAGCTTGCATAGAGCACTGATATTTACCCAATCAGAATGATTGGGGCTATTGTGACACTGGCAAGAAAATTTGGGTCACAACACATTCTCCATATAAAGGATGGAGAGTCAGACAGCGACAAGACAATGGTACCGCTATTCATATTCAATTTTGTTCTTAACTTTCGCATCTGCATATATGTCGGATAAGTTACACAAATAATGCACTATTCCATGTTGCAGCTACAATTGTTTGATACATATTTAGATTTGTTTTCGTCAATGGAACAACAATTGCATAGAGGGAAGATTCCACTTATGTTGTTCAAAAATATAACAAAGAAGAAGGATGTTAGAGAAAGGATCTTTCGGACAACCCAAACAACATTTGTAACAAAGTTGCGAGAAGATATAGTAGAGGATCTGGAGAAACTAGCTAGCTCTATAATTGTTGTGCGTATACATCCACAAAATCATCCTCACTTTTCTTATAGAAATAGCCTTCAACAAATTTCTGCAACTGTTTACTTTTTCTTTTTTGTTTTACAGGGGAGGGGGGGATGCAGTTGTGTATTATATTGTTCAATGTATTAATCCCTTTTCTCGCGTTGCCAAGTTGAAGGTCTTTTAGTTGCAGCCAATGTGTACTCGACCCCCTTTGAGCCTATATGTGCAAAATGACATTCCGCTGCCTCTGCTTCCGCTTTGATAAGTGATGATACAATTGATTGTATGTGATGCGATGAAAAATGTCCATATATTTATGGACATTGCATCAATGGTGTTATCCGAACTATGGGCAACACAACTGTGCAGTGTTCAGTTAGGCAACCTCTGTTACAAAATGTGCTTCCTAAATTGGCAGAGTTGTCGTATGAAACGTATTTACACAAAAAGGAAAGCAGTGTATATGTTGCGGCAACTTCAGATACAGAGCAAATTCACCTTAAATGAGGACAATGTAATTTTGCATATCGGCTGAGGAAGGGAAAAAAAAAAATTAAATCAAACTTTGGAAGGAAATGAAAATACCTCATGTCTCTCTGTAATATTTGTTCAACATCCATATGAATGTTCATTTCAAGAGAAAAGGAATGCACCGGCGTCTTTTCTTTGTATATCAAATTGTTTTGTGCAAAGGTTGATGGGTTCTTCTCAATGGAACCTTCTGGGAACTTTCTTTTGGGTTGTTTAAACTATGCTTGGTTCTTGGTTATATAGTTTGTCTGTCAATTTGTATACCGTGGAAGTCCAGCTCTTCTTTGGAGGACTCAGAACAATATAGTTGAATTTTTTTGGCCAGCTGGCACATAGATCTATCTGATAATTTCTATGGCGTTGTGACGCAAATGTATTATGTGACTTGTTTGGAAAATTTCCTTGATCGATGAACTTGGTCAAATTATTGTTGTGAAATAATTTGAAATCAACGAATATATAGTGTGCAAAGTGTAATTGTCCTATCATACCAACAAGAGGCTCTTAAAATTCAAATTGATCGTTGTTTTCGCAATTTTTCTTTATTCAATGAACTTGGTAAAATTAATATCCTGGAATAATTTGAAATCAACGAATATATACTGTGTGGAGTGAAATTGTGCTATCATATGAACAAGAGGACCTTAAACTTCAAGTTGGTCCTTGTTATGCTTGCGGTGATAGAATTTTACGAAAAAATGCTTTTGTTTCCTTCATTTTTTTAAAAATAAGCGATTTAACATCCTTTAATAATTTAATGTAATTCACTTGTACAATAACAATAGTTAATATTAATATTTTAGTATCTGAAAATAATGTTTTTAGCTGAAGTTAGATAGGATGAGCATTGTTAAACAATTGAAATCTTGAACCCTCCAGACATGGAATCCGCAAGTCCACCTGTCAATTTGTATATCGCAGAAGTCTGGGTGATATTTGCAGGACACCGAACAAAAGAGGTTCAAATTTCAGCCCGCCAGGCCGAGAACCCGTGATCCAAAAAGTTCCTAAGTATGGAACGAGGGATTCACATATGCTCTATAAAATCTCTTGTCCATACTTTCTAAAAATACAAGTTTACTATGTATTGCTCATTTGTCAGAAAACTTTTATATCAGCCGCCCGACCAGATTGTACAAATTTTCTCGTTTAATTAAATTCTGCAATAGCAAAAATTATTATTAATAATTTAGTATTGAAAATCATGTTTTTAAATATCTTAGATAGTTGATGGGGATTAGTATCTGCAAACAATGGCAAACTTGAACCCGCCATCCCTCAAGTCCATCTGTCAATCTATATATCGCAGAACTCCGAAGGCTATTCGGAGGACAAGGAACAATGAAAACTGCAATGTTGAGCGACGTAGCCCACAGGTTCGTTTGTCAATTTGTAAATTGTGGAGATGTGCTTAGTGTTTGTACAGCGCGGAACAACAGAGGCCCAATTTTCATCCCGCGAGCCGCACAGACCCGATAAAAAAAATCGCTAGATATGAAATTCATACCGGATTGCTACAGGACAATAAAACTACAATGTTCAACCAACCAGCCTGAGTCCACCTGTCCACTTGTATATCGCAAAAGTCTGGGTGCTATTTGTAGGAGACGGAAAAATGGAGACTCTATTGTTAGCCCGCCAGACCGTGAACCAAAAATTTTCGAGGTATGGAATGAGGGATCCACATATGCTTTATAAAATCTCATTCCATATTTTATATAGAGGCAATGTCCGCAAGCTCATGTGTCAACTTGTATGTCGCGGAAGTCTAGGTGTTATTTGTAGGACACAGAACAATAGATACTTAATTTTTAGCCTGCCAGGTCGTGAACCCGTGATCCAAAAAGTGCCCAAGTATGGAATGAGGGATCCTCATATGTTCTAGAACAATGTTTTTGTACAACGCGGAACAATAGACGCCCAATTTTCTGTTCACTAGCCCCAGAGATCTCGATAAAAAAAATCGCTAAATATGAAATTCATATGGGATCTCTGCATATGTTGTATAAAATCTCATTCCATACTTTATTTAGAGACTATGTTCACAAGTCCGCGTGTCAATTTGTATATCGTGGAAGTCTAGGTACTATTTGTGGGACACAGAACAATAGATACTTTATTTTCAGCCTGCCAAGTCGCGAACCCGCGATCCAAAAAGTGCCAAAGGTCGCGAACCCGCGATCCAAAAATTGTCGAAGTATGGAATGAGGGATCCACATATGTTATAGAAAAATGTGTTTGTAAAGCGCGGAACAATAGACGCCCAATTTCCATCTCGCCAGCCCCAAATCCCCTGATAAAAAAAAATGCTAAATTTGAAATTCATACTGGATCACTACGGGACAATAAAAGTGCAATGTTCAACCAGCCAGCCCAAGTCCACCAATCAATTTGTATATCGCGGAAGTCAGGGTGCTATTTGTAGGAGACGGAACAATAAAGACTCTATTTTCGGCGTGCCAACCCGTGAACCCGCTATCCAAAAACTTCTTAAGTATGGAATGAGGGATCCGCATATGCTGTATAAAATATCATTCCCACTTTATATAGAGACTATGTCCAAAAGTCTACGTGTCAATTTGTATATCTCAGAAGTCTAGGTGTTATTTGTAGGACACAGAACAATAGATACTTCATTTTCAGCCCACCAGGTCCCAAACCCGCGATCCAAAAAGTGCTCAAGTATGGAATGAGGGATCCTTACATGTTCTAAAACACTATCAATTTGTATATCGTGGAAGTCTGGGTGCTATTTGTAGGAGACATAACAATAAAGACTCTATTTTCGGCTCGCCAAGACACGAGCCCGCAATCCAAAAAATGCATAAGTATGGAATAAGAGATCCCAATATGTTGTATAAAATCTCATTCCATACTTTATATAGACTATGTCCACAAGTCCGTGTGTGAATTTGTATATCGTGGAAGTCTAGGTGCTATTTGTAGGACATGGAAGTCTAGGTGGTATTTGTAGGACACGGAACAATAGATACTTAATTTTCAGCCCTCCAGGTCACGAAACCGCGATCCAAAAAGTGCCCAAGTATGGAATAAGAGATCTGCATATGTTCTAGAACACTATCAATTTATATATTGCGGAAGTCTGGGTGCTATTTGTAGGAGACAGAACAATAGAGACTCTCTTTTTGGCCCGCCAGACCGCGAGCTAGCGATCCAAAAACTACCGAAGTATGGAATGAGGGATCTGCATATGCTATATAAAATCTCATTCCATACTTTATATAGAAACTGTCCACAAGTCCGCGTGTGAATTTGTATATCACGGAACTGTAGGTGTTATTTGTAGGACACGGAACAATAGATGCTTAGTTTTCAGCCCGCTGAGATTCGAACCCACGATCAAATGCAATGTTTCGCCAAGGAGCTTGTAGGTCCTCCTATCAATTTGTATACCGCAAAAATCTGGTTGCTATTTGTAGGACACAGAACAAAAGAGACTCTTTTTTGAGCCTGTGAGGCCGCCAACCCGCGATCAAAAAATTGCCTAAGTATGGAATGACTCTTTTTTATATGGCTCGTTTGTCGAAATACTTTTATATCACTCGGTCGACTAGATTGTGCAAACTTTCTCGTATAATTAAATTATGCAATATAAATCTTTAACAGTAATAATTTAGTGCAGGTCAGGTTCTAAATTTGTATATCGTGGAATTGTCACTGCTATTTGTAGAGCGTGGAATAATAGATGCCCAATTTTTTCCCCCCCAGCCTGAGAACCCCCGATCCAAAAAAGTGGCTAATTATGGAATTAATACGGAATCGCTAAGGACCAAAAAAATGCAATGTTGAACCAACCAACCCGCAAGTCCGCCTTTCAATTATTATATCGCATAAGTCTAGGTGCTATTTGTAAGACACGGAACAATAGAGGCTCAATTTTCAGCCCGCCAGGCCGAGAACCATCGACCATTCTCATGCCCTAGGTATATCTTCGCCCAACCGCTTTTCATACTTTGGTATTTCTTGGAATCGGTTTCGCCATTGTTGTTGCCTCTGTACCTGTTTCCAGATACACAATAATTAATCTTTAATGCTAGTAGCCATCGTGCAGCAACCGTTAAAACTGTCCTTAGTGTTCGGAAGTCTGGAGAAGATTTGTCATTAGTACGAATTAAACTAAGATTTTCCCAGAAGCATGTTATCCTTTCCAAGTATTCATTTCAAAGGCCACGCAATATTTTTTTTTTATGCGCCGACGGGTTTGTGCTTTTAAAAAAATTTCGATTCTTAATCTCTTTTCATCGTCACCACCACGTTCACACTTTTTTCTAATTGTGCAATCCGTGAGCTAGGATGGTCACAACTCATTCCACACAAACCCTAGAAATTGTCATTGATCAACGAAAGGCTCAAGGAGATATTCCATTGATACACATTAAACCATAATTTGCGGAGGCTTATATTATCCCTCCCCAATTTTCATTTCAAACATCATCTCGAACAAATAGAAATTCTAAATAACTTTTGGCAGCAGTTCTCTCCACAGACAGTAAACACATTGGGGCATAATGGCCAGAGGTTCCACTATTCTAGGGCATATTGTTACTATTCATCTCTCTCCGCCCAGTAGAAAAAAAAGAGATGGTCCCTTGGTACACTAAGAGATATATTTCAAGCCAAAAAATTCCATCGCAACCCTGGTTGGTCAGAGAACCTGCCCAGTTGCAGAAGTTGATGCCATGAATTCCGAGCTGGAAGAAAATGATCTGATGGATGATGATATGGCAATGGATGATGGCAATGCAGAGAATCTTCCCACTCATGCACCCAAATTTAAATCAAACCTAACGAATGGACCTTCCCAGCTCGGTGATCGCAGTCATGACAACACCAAAAGGAGTTTCAGAAAAGAAACTGAGGGTGAACACAATGGCCACTTTGCACCACGAAAGTAGGAATTCAAGATTTCCAAATTAGTCTGTTCTGGGCGGAAGAGTTTTAGTGTAAACCAATGATATGTTGATGCTCCCAAAGATATATTTCAAGCCAAAAAAATATTGTTTAACATTTTCGGGCATTAGGTCCAAAACTCTCGCTCCTGCCACACATTTTCCTACTAGTCATCTCCTTCTGCCCATAATGGACTAATTTGGGCCTCTGCAATTGCACGTGCAAGCTGTGCTACTGAATGTTTTTGGACTATGCAGAGGCGATTTCAGCTAAGGGCTATTCCACTTGCCCTGCAACCATTTTCGTCTTCTTTCTAAGGAAAAGCTTTTGAAAAATATCAATTTCAGCAAAGGATGATTCATCGACAAGAAAAATCCAAGGATCTTACATACTGCAGGACCCGTGCTTGTGTTTTTCACAGATACCTTCAATGTTTTGGACCGAAGAACTGGGTCCAATTTCTCAGCATAGATGTACAGTACTCGGTGTTTTTCTTATTTTTTTAATTTTAAATGCATTTGTTATTAAAAAAAAATTGCCTTGCACTCTTCGTTGCTGCCTCTATTCTGGGTTTAACGCATGTTCTAAATGGCATGGTTCAGTGCTCTCGTACTTCTTCAATATTGCGATTACTAATACCAATGTACAATGTTATAGCAAAATCGTTGTTCTTGTTTCTAGACATGCAATTATTAAGTTTTAATGCTAACAACCCATAATGCAATAAGTTTAATAATTGAGTTAATATGTTGCACTGATGGTAGAATATATGAAGAACACAGTTACATGCACACGTTCCAATAAAACCTAATCTTCCACAAAGCATTTGCTGGCAATTAGTAGAAAAAGAAATTTAGTGGTTAAGTTGATATGTTACAGTCATGGAATAATGTATCAAGAACATAGCTCCAGGCATACGTTGCAATAAAATGTAATCTTCAACAATGCATTTGCTGACAATTAGTAGATCATGGTTTTGCAACGATGGTGCTTCTTTGAAACCAATTCATGCTTACGAAAACTGTCTTCTGCCTCTCTATTTTCCCATTCTTTTATTCCCTCTAGTTTCTCTTCCTGGTTACTTAATTGTTTTTTTCCCGACAATGCGTTGGTCCGTAGATTCACGCATTTGCGTTTCCAATGACTGCTTCCCCTTTCTTTAAATTGACAGTCTATTGTTTCATGTCCCACAACTGGCACCCAGAGTTCCGCCATATACAAATTGACTGGCGGACTTGCATGCTGGTTGGGTCAACATTGCAATTCTACTTTTTCTTGACCTCCAAATAGTATTCGGAGCTTCGGTATATACAAATTGACAGATATTCAAAATTGCAACCATTCTTAGATCATATGCTTTTCCGTATTACGGTCCACCTATCATGCCCTTTTCCGTGCTGCACATTTTTGCACTGAAAATTTTTGAGAAATACAATTTAACCGTCGGTTCCTCGCATATTTAGTGGAACTATTGTCACCCCATTTTGAATCTCGTCTGTCCTCTTTCCATACTTCGCCATTTGTTCAAATTTCTTTGGTGAATCATCAGTTTGGCGGGTTGAAGAAATATTCAGTTCGTAGTCGTTGTTTCCTGTATCCACGCCCCTTTGCAATTAGCAGTTGGCAATTATATATAAGATCTTATTTCCACGTATGCAATTAGCAATTTCCTTGTTCCATACTTAGCCACTTTGGCGGAATTCCACAAATATACAAACTGGTCACTCAACTGCCCCATCATGATCTCTTCCGTTTTACACATTTTTCACTCAAAAATTCTGAAACATGAAATTTCATCGTGCAACACTCGGTTGTCCTGACTATCCCCGTAACCCTTTTTTCAATCTTGTCTAACCGCTTTTCAGAGATTTCCATTCCTACCTTGCTCTCCACCCTCTCTTTCACCTTTGCACTTGTCTATAATAAAAGAAAATAAAAAGTTATATATACATATCTTGTTTCTAAATATGGAATTACTGCCAATTAATTCTAACAAGTCATCATGCAGAAGCCGTATATATCTCGTATTCATGCGCATTAAACCAAAATTTGTGGGTAGATTATATTATCCCTTGCGAGTGTTCATTTCAAAATCATGGAATCCCGTTCACACAGCGTGCCCTTCGCACATTCATGAAACCTCCATTCCTTAATTGCTCTTCGTCGTACCCACCATGTTCGCATTTCTAAATGTGTAATAAATAAATTTTACTGCTAATAGTTCATCATGCACCACCAATACAGGTTGTCATTAATCAGCGAAAGGCTCAAGAAGCTTTCCCATTCAGAAGCATTTAACCAAGATTTAGCAAAAAGTTACATTATTCGCTCTAACAATTCATTTAAACCATCATCTGCAGCAAAGCAACCTTCTCATAAACCTATGGCATCATCTTGGCAACAGTTCTGTGGAGATACAGTGAACACCTTTGGGAGTGAGGACCATAACTTCCACTAGTCTAGGGCATTTTCTTATCACTCAACCCCTATCGCAGAGAACCAAGTAATTTGGACCTCCGGGATTGCTCATGCAGGCTGTGTCCCTAAGGTTTTTGACTCTAAGGACCTGGTCTCTTGGTGCGCCAATAAATTTATTACAGACCAAAGAATTATTCCACTGCATGATGACTCTTTTGTTTCTTTGTCACCTTCGGTCTTCCGCTAGATGTTGAAATTGCCCAAGCCAACATTGACATTCAAAGGAGAAAATTGCAAACAATGCCTAGCAAAGCATAATAACATATTGGACCTCTTGCCCCATTTTTTGGAAAGGCCAAATCTAGTTCCTGAAGATATTAAAAGTATGCAGATTAGTTCATTTAGAAATCCATTTCGGGAAATTGTCTGGTTGTTTACAAGAATAACGGGACAGGAGTCCACGGGTATTGTTTCCCACATGGCTATTTATATTTTGTATTTCACAGTCAATGAACAAGCCCTTTTTTATTGGGGCAGGTTAATTTCCCATGAAATATCTTCCCAATTGTCAAGCTACAAAAGGAAAAAGAAATTTTATATGTCATCCTATTTAGTTTTTTCAATAGCACATTCCTGTCAATTTTCGCCATTGTCTCTGTCCAAAAAAATCAACTGCAAATTCTACCCAGTAATGTTCCGGTATCATGCCTTGTGGAAGCACAAGGCTTCCCACTGTTTTTATGAGGTTTTTAATGGCTTCCTGTCTGTTTTCAAAGTTTTTTTATTAGGAGAAAATGCTTCCCGCATATCTGAACAGGCAACTAGTTTTTAGCAACGATAAGGGGACACTCCAACATTTGGATAATTACAAGTTGTCATAAGAATTTTTGGCTCCATGGAACAACCTTCTCTCCTTCCATTTCACGTTACGAACATAATTTTTATTGTAGAAGTAGCACGTCAATATAACTACTGGTTCCATATGTTCCAAAGGAAGAAAAAAAAAATAGTTCATTCCTCTGCCTTGGAAAATAGGGGAGTTCATCTTGAAAAACATCAACAAAATTGACGATTTCGCAACACATTTTAGCATCTCCAACCTCAGATATGTTGAAGACATAAGAGAATTCGACCGCTATGATATTTTTAGAGAACATTTACAATCACTTGGCCTCACCGATTGTTTTGTAAATAAACACCTGCCCAAAAACAGAGACAGTGACGGTCCTGCCTCTGATACTGACGACGTAGAGACAGTGCAAAGCTGCACTAAATTGTACACGCAACAAGGGAAAGACCCCAATGACAAGATTTTTTAATCTGCAAATACCACTCCAAAAAGTACGACATCTCGGAGAATCGCTCCAACGGCCCATCACAGCAACAAAGAAACCCAGAGTTCTTCAAACGGAGGAGGAGATAATGACCCTCCTCACTCTAAAATTGATAGTTCTCACAAGCTTCGAGTAGAGAAGAAGAGGAAAATAAATGTGGGTCGGGCAGAAGAGCCGGAAATTCAGAGTCAGAACATGGAAGTTGACACTGATTTGGATGTCATGTTCCCCTTTCTTGATCAACCCCAATACAACATCCACCATAGCCATCCAATGGACATATCCGTTACCCAAAATTTTGATGAAGATGAATCCTTCGTGTTCCAGAGCATTGTTTTTAATAGCCGGAACAAAAGATTGATATTTGAGAAAAAAAATGTTTAAAATATCAAAGGCAAATCTCGTTCAGAGGTTGACCTTGCCAACGTGTGGCCGTCCCAAATCTATCAACTTCACAGCGCGACCGGAGAAGCACTTCATGATTCCATTGGACGCATCGAGACCCAGAATGCCAAACTAAAGGACCGAGTCAAGGAATTGGAAGACGCTTTCATTCCTATGCCATTGCTTGTCGATCCTTTGGCAATAGCCATGCCCAATACCCCTGCACCCAATGTAAAAGCATCCTCCACCCTACTCACATCATGTAAAGGATATGTGGAGAACAATATCAAAAAATGAATGGAAGTGGTTACCCAGGCATGGAAAAGATCACAAACCATCGTTTCCCTTGGAACCAGGGCACATAGCTTGCTCGAGATTTTGCAAGCCGAATTAAAAGATGAAGAAAATTCCTTTTTAGAAACGGACATCCCTTTTGGCAAGATTGTCAACAATATGACAGAAACAAAAAGAAGAGAAGAAGATCTTCCACCCAAAAACCGGATCGACCAATTGAATGCATGTTGGAAACAAAAAGTAAAGAACATGTGTCTCATTGTTCAGTCATGTGAACAAGCCATAGCGAATAAAGATAAATTATTCACAAAGCTGTCAAATATAAACTTAGCAGGGAAAACCAACGACTTCCAAGACCCCCTCTTAATCGCAAACTCCTTTCCCTTAACCAGGCAAGAGTTTGATAAACAGGTTTCTATGTTGAATACCTTGTCTCTCGAAAAGTTTTATAGCATCCTTCAATTTGGTCAAGCTCATGTCCATGACTAGCTAGTCAAATATGCAGTACAGAATGAGGAAATTCATCAGGCTCTCTCTAATCTTTCTATTGACTTCCAAGAATTAGAAAACGAAATTTTCAACATCAAAATTCGGAATGAGAACAACGTCGCCCCAATGAAAAGCTACATTGAAGAATGGGTCGAAAGGCAATTGAAACAGGCCGCCAACGAAAGAAACAGGCAATTCCCGGCATTCCAACAACCGTGGAGAACATCCTTGAAACCACAATCGTCGCTGACATCAATGAAACGACAGTCGCAAACAAATAGCAAAAGCACTCATATGTACCCTCATTGTAAGTTTAGTTATCACATCTTTCTTTGTTTCTTAGCCCAGTTATTCCACTTTCTTAAATAGAGATGTATAGGCAAACACTTATACCTTTCCATTTATTTTCTTTTGCATCTATTACACTCTATCTTCTTTTCACAATCTTGTTTCTTGTACATATTTCTCTAATGGTCCGCGGGAGCCCCAATCCCAGTCTACATGACAAACGCATTGAAATTCCAGTTTATATGTAATAGACTTTAATTTTTTTGTATATTTCAAAATTTGCATTAGTAAGTAACAAACTTTCATTTTTTCACATCCTTAAAAAAAAATGCATTTAATTTTTTATATTTTACAGACTCTATTCTTATCCTTCCACATTATGTATAACAAATGCATTTGTTTTTTAATATGTTAGACTTTTATTCTTATCCTTCAGTGGTCTGTATGGCAAACGCATCTACTCTTTTATATGTTACACACTTTTCTTTTTTTATATATTTCAAAATAAATGGCGTTCAACAATGCAAGTGTCATTTACATATACCCCATGTTCACAAATGCATTAAAATTTTTATATTACTTATCTCCTATTAATTTTATGTCATCGTATATTTTTATCTTTCACCAGTCCATATGAAAAATGCATTTAAATTTCCAAATTTAATCTCGCACTGTCAACAAATTTTTTACTTTGTTATATACTTTCAAAAAAATTAGGCTTGCTAGACCGTCATTTACTTTTTCCCTATCTTCCATGATATACAATTTGCACAACATTTCCCTGATATACATTTTGCACCAAACACTTCGTTTCATTTACAATTCAACCCCATTTTCCAGAATTTGTTTTCTAACCTCCTTGGTAGGGACACACAGCCTTGTTTATCAAACGTACTAAATGTATGTGTGAAAATATTTATAGAAAATTTTGATATGATAGGATTTTTTTCCTAAAACATTGAAGTAACACGTTATTTATCAAACTTAATAGATGTGTATAATTCCACGGTCCTATCTTGTAGATGACACATTGATAGACATTATTATTTTAATGCGGACTTGACGTCATTCCCGCCTTACTCCGAATTAGATGTTTCAGTTCGCGTTGTCTTGGAAGTCGGCTAATAAATGAATGTCCGGCGATCCATGGATCACTTTTGAAAGGTCTCTCCGGCGGGACCCTGTGTTATGCAATTCGAGAAGCCAATTAGGATTCGGCCGAACCTAGACCTATTAATTACTATAGATCGAGGAATTCGGGTACATCTTCTATTATATTGCCGTCTCGCCTATTGAAATAAAAAATAAATAGACATTATTATTTTAATTGGTTATGGGATCAACACTGGGAAAAATATGTGAATGCGAGACTAAATTTATTAAAATTATTGTTTGTGATATAGATTGGCATATAAATACATGTTTTTCTATATACTGTAATAATTATTGTTTAATTATACATATTGTTATATTATTTATCGATTTTGTTTATATATATATATAAAACGTTAGTGACAAGTAGTTTATCAATACCTTACAAGTATATAAAATTTCACTGTCCTGCCGTATAGATGACATTTATGTTTTAAAAAGACCTCAAACCTTAACACCTTGACTTGACAAGTCCCTAGCAAAATCTTACATACACGTAGGATTCTACCTCAGGCTGTGCAAAAATCGAGAAATGATAGATTCATCATTTTCAAATATTTATTTTTCTAATTTGAACATTTAATATATGTCCATTTAATTTAACAAAAACTTATGAAACATGATACATAGCTTAACCAAAATTTGGCACAAAGTATTTCATTATAGTTAATTTTGAAAGTTGTTGAATATATATAAAGACTTGTCTTGAAAGACCACTATTTTAATAGTTTTGGTGTCTTTGTAGCTCGTTGACCTCCTTTGCAAATTCTTTTTTACCATTTCATGATTTGTTTTGTAGACACAAATTCTTTTCCATTTTTTCTACAAAATTAGAAGTACTTTTATAAGATGAAAATTGAAAGTTGTCTCAATACAAGCCACAAAAGGTAGTTGGTAAGGTGCATTGATTAATGAAGTATAGACAAATCCTTCAAAGATGTTTATAAAACGAGTTCAATATAGTTGCACATGATATATATGATATTTCAAAATTAATCTTGACCCTTTAGATCTCATATATTTCAAAATTATATAATATTTCCAATTTAAACTCTTTAATTTATATCAAAATAAATCATATTTAATTTCAGTACACTATCATGGAACATAAACTCTCTTTCACCATCATAAACAATATAAATCTTTTATCATAGAACATGAATTGCCACATTTCACCATCATACACAATATAAGGGAAATCAAAGATCAAACAATAGATTGATATTTTGAGTTTCTATATATATATATATATATATATATGAAAGACAAAGATGTTGTTTAGATAAGAAAAAATCATTCTAAAATAGAAAAATGTAGAAGAAGTTAGCTCTAAAGGTGTGTTTGGAGGAATTTACATAATTGAGAATAGGTTAGTTTAAAATATGGATTTCTCTTTCAAAACTTAAAATTTGATTTTAATCAATTTTACACATCATCAAACTCGTTAGAAATACAATATAATCAATTTTACACATCATCAAACTTATTAGAGATACAATATAATCAATGTATATATTCCAACCAATTATAAGAAAAAAGAGCAATGTTGGGAGTCTCTCATAAAGATTAGGGACACATCCTTTTTGGGGCTAATTAACATTGGTGCCTTTTTTATTTAAAAACAATACAACACCCTTTTTTTGGAATGTGAGTATGTAAACAAAATTTGGCGAGAACAATTTTTTAAAATATCAACTAGGATGGAAATTCCAAAGAGTGGAAAGGGTATGTTTACTCACAAGATGAAATGATACAGAGGAACATTAGAAAGTAAACCCCTTCTAAAAAGACTTTGGACAAGCCTACCAAAGTACATTTTTTGGAAAATATGGGTCGAAAAGAATAATTCTTTATTCACGCAAGAGACTGACCCTCCAATCCAAGTGGAGATAAAGGATAATGGGCTTTTAGCATAATTCATAAACTCCAAAGGTTAGATATTCTTTGGAAATTAAGAATGGGATGAAGATGAGCTGGTAGATTCATCATTTTCAAATATCTATTGTTCTAATTTGAACATTTAATATATGTTCATTTAATTAAAAAAAAACATATGAAACATAACACATAGCTTAACCAAAATTTGGTACAAAGTATTTCATTCTAGTTAATTTTGAAAGTTGTTGAATATATATAAAGAACTCTATTTTCAGAGTGTTGTTGTCTTTGTAGTTATTTTACCTCTTTGCAAATTATTTTTTACCATTTCATGATTTATTTTCTAGAGACAAATTCCTTTCCATTTTTGCTACAAAATTAGAAGTATTTTTATAAGTTGAAAATTGAAAGTTATCTCAATGCAAGCCACAAAAGGTTGTTGGTAAGGTGCATTTATTAATGAATTATAGACAAATCCTCATGGTCTTGTCACCATTCAAAGATGTCTGTAAAGTGAGTTCAATATAGTTGCACATGATATATATGATATTTCAAAATTAATCTTGATCCTTTAGATCTCATATATTTTAAAATTATATAATATTTCCAAATTAAACCCTAAAATTTATATTGAAATAAATCATTTTTAATTTAAGCAAACTATCATAAAACATAAATTGTCACCTTTCACCATCATAAACAATATAAGAGAAATCAAAGATCAAACAAATTGATATTTTGAGTTCAATATATATAAAAAAAAGAAACAAAATAATTTAGAATAAGTTAGTTTAAAATATGGATTTTTCTTTCAAAACTCTAAATTAGATTTTAATCAATTTTACATATCATCAAACTTGTTAGAAATACAATATAATCAATGTATATATTCTAACGAATTATAAAGAAAAAAATAAATGTTAAGAGTCTCTCATAAAGATTAGGGACACACCTTTTTGGGGTTTACTAACATTGATGCCTTTTTTATTTAAAAATAATACAACACCTTTTTTTTGGAATGTGAATATATAATCAAAATTTGGCATCAACAAAGATGGAAATTCCAAAAAGTGGAAATGGTATGTTTACTCATAGAGTGAAATGCTAGAGAGTAACATTAGAAAGTAAACCCCTTCTAAAAAGACTTTGGACAACCCTACAAAAGTATTTTTTTGAAAATATGGG